>NMRB01002353.1:6191-22405 GCA_002633025.1 Notospermus geniculatus
TCATGTTTTAACCCATCATCTACTGCCACACAACCTCATGTTTAACCCATCATCTACTGCCACATAACCTCATGTTTAACCCATCATCTACTGCCACATAATCTCATGTTTAACCCATCATCTACTGCCACATAATCTCATGTTTAACCCATCATCTATTGCCACATAATCTCATGTTTAACCCATCATCTACTGCGACCGATTGTGTTTGGTGATATTTCAAACATTAACTAGGCCGATGCTTATTTAGCACCTCCCACGAACTATCCACCTGATCTACACCTGATTTTCCTTGCTTAATTACGACAGATAAGGGACGGGGTCTAGTTGCATGCCCTGTCTGGACGTAACACTAAAGGGCGGCGCACACGAGCGACTAAATCTGGGCGACCGCCGACGAGACTGGTGGTGCGACTAGACATCAGCCAATCAGAAGCGCCAAATATTGTCGCTTTGGCGGTCGGAAGCCAAGTCGGCCGACAAATCGGTCAAAATAGTCGCTCGTGTGCGCCGCCCTTTAAGGGCACCGCACACGAGCGACAATTTTGACCGATTTGTCGGCCGACTTGGCTTCCGACCGCCAAAGCGACAAGATTTGGCGCTTCTGATTGGCTGATGTCTAGTCGCGCCACCAGTCTCGTAGGCGGCGCACACGAGCGACTAAATCTGGGCGACTGCCGACGAGACTCCCGACGGCGACGTCGCCGGCGACCGTCCGGTCCGAGGTCGCTGGCCGACCAGTTGCCCGACCATTTCTGTGAACCGTCCGCAAACGCGATGCGACGTCCGGAAGCGACTGAAGACGACGACCAGTCTGGCGACACGTCGGGGCCGTTTGAGGCCAAAAATGTCATCGACTGTTTTTCGCCCGACAGGTCGCCAAGTTCGTCGGGCTTGGCGACCAAAAATTCGCCGGTTTTGATTTTTAGTCCCCTTGGTGCGTTTGGTCGCTCACGGGGCCGACCAGTAAAATCGACCAGTGCACCAAATGACCGCAAACGATGCGACTACTATTCTTCCGACCGGATTTCAGATCACGCCGATCGATCGAGCGATCACTGAGGCTTGTCCCACGACTAGTCGGTTGGTCGGATGATTTACAGCACACTAGGCGACAAAATCCACAAATTCCAGTCGTTATGGCAGTCGGCGGGGTAGTCTCCTTCAAAACGTCGCCCGTGTGCGCCGCCCTTAAGGCAATCACACTGTTTTAGCAGATCACGTTTCTGGAGTCATCGATAAGGATGGCAGCAGGGATAAAACATATATCATCACTACAGGCTATAACGTGTCTTCAGCCGCGCATTGGATTTTCCGGCCAGTTACCCATTTTATGAATATGCTTGATGCAATGTCAAATTTCAGGTTCTGATTACTAGTAATCTACGTACATGTACATGTACATAGACCTACTGACTCCCCGCATAGTAGCCGTGAACATGTCAGTGTTGAACACTGGTGAAGAAACAGTCGGTCTATATTACAAGTCTGCCGGAGTAAATAACATGTAAAGAGGGTCGGTAGATGTATAAGGGTGTTGGTAGATGTATTCTTGACACAATGCTTACAAGCTTTAGTCCGTTAGTTGGGTTCGTGTGATTTGGATCCCCCGTACGGACCCCAATCTTCAGTGATATAGCGGTGTATATTAAATGAAACAGATGGCCTGTCACCAGCTTGGACTCATCTCAGTGCAAATAAGAACCGTATAACCTAGCCATCAACACCTCGTTTCCCCCTTAATACGTCAATTATCCAGGGTGAACACAATCGATGGGAGCCAGCCATGGATTGGCCGCTGGACTATAATTATTGGTGAGAGCATATTCAACTTGTCAGCTCATCAACTGGAGTCGAAATCATATTAGCTCTCCCTATTCTCTTCAGTTTTCTCTCACTCAGAAGCCTTGGTGACCTCCACCGTTCATGATTGCTGAGGGTGACAGTTTAAATGCGAGACAAACATCCCCTTGCAACATGTCGCTGAGCCGATCAT
Organism: Notospermus geniculatus; assembly: GCA_002633025.1. NCBI lineage: Eukaryota > Metazoa > Nemertea > Pilidiophora > Heteronemertea > Lineidae > Notospermus > Notospermus geniculatus. The sequence goes on from NMRB01002353.1 coordinate 8,188, forward strand.
AACCAATGATGTTAAAACAAGCTGTATTTCGATTCAGTTAACTCAGTTGTCGCAGGTCAACACGACAAGAGTGTTCCCAACTCGTTTTTTGGGGGTTCCAGAGAGAGAGAGAGTTTGTACGATTGCATTTTCCAAGCAATAGGAATATGCCTTTTTTGAGGTGAGTGATGGGAGAGTACGGGGAACAGTATGTACAAACAACATCACCGGGACAAATGGTCAATATACTTTGTAAATAGATAAGGCTATCGAACCTAACGTTGGTTAACAGCCACCCGCCCTATCTTGCCATTGCGGAAATAACTAATTATTGACCTACCGGTGAGGACGGGGTAAACACTAGCCTACTGACTATAGACTCTGATGATATTGTCACCGCACCCATCGGTACATCACCTTGTAGCTGTAATCAAACTTGGATGCCTCTTAATGCACCTCCTGCAGATGTGGTCCCCGCGATCTTTGATTTGAGACCACACTCTTGGCTAGAAAGATTTGGTTCTCGAGACACAACCTTTTAGAATTGAATAAATCTTTCGATAATTTGATTTATCAAGAGTTTAACTTGTAATGATGTATTGTACGTTAGAGCACGCGTTGATCAGTAAAGTAATGATTGGTTTAAATTGTACTTTAAAACACGCGTTGACCAGTAAAGTAATGATTGGTTATATTGCACTTTAGAACACGCGTTGATCAGTAAAGTAATGATTGGTTATATTGTACTTTAGAACACGCGTTGATCAGTAAAGTAATGATTGGTGATAATAATTGAACTTTAGAACACGCGTTGACCAGTAAAGTAATGATTGGTTATATTGCACTTTAGAACACGCGTTGATCAGTAAAGTAATGTTTGGTGATATTGTGCTTTAGAACACGCGTTCAGTGAAGTAATGATTGGTCATATTGAACTTTAGAAGACGCGTTGATCAGTAAAGTAATGATTGGTTATATTGTACTTTAGAACACGCGTTGATCAGTAAAGTAATGATTGGTTATATTGTACTTTAGAACACGCGTTGATCAGTGAAGTAATGATTGGTTATATTGTACTTTAGAACACGCGTTGATCAGTGAAGTAATGATTGGTTATATTGTACTTTAGAACACGCGTTGATCAGTAAAGTAATGAATCTAGGACCGCCATGAGCCCAGCCCTTAAGCAACTCTCGGTGGTGATTCCTACGTTCACAAGATGGCCCCAAATTAATGTGTGGCATCAAATTTCAGTGTCTAATTGGCAGACCGGAAGAGTAAACATATGAATAGTACGGCCCTCTTGTCAATGTACGAATCACCATAGTGAATATTGGTTAGGTTGGAATCCTGGCTGGAGTTGGGTTGATGGCACAAGGGGTGAACGCACCAAGGACAATACTGGCGGTGCATGGGCTGTCAATCCCTTGGTAGGCCACATTATCAAATCGTATAATTTACCGATTTTTGAAGAGAGTGTCCACTCGACTTATCATTCGTGATGACTGACAAACGATTTCCAACAAATTGAGTCACTATTTCGTTGAACATTCTGATATATTGCAGCTAGTTAGATCAAAATGTTGCCATGCTGAGGTGCTTTTAGTTGGTGACGGATCGCACCGAGTGTACGTCATTAACTTCCAACACCATCTGGCAATCATATTAGCCTAATAGGAGCAATCATTCTGCTATGATACAAGAGAAAAGTAAAAATGTCTGCAAATCCAACTTTAAAGCTTAGCGCACATGTCCGACAAAACTCAATGCGTTAGGGGTGTCTGTTAAAATCGACTGTCCTGGCTGAATGACGAGTCGACAGCGTTGGGTCAGTCGACTTTAAAAACACCCCTAACGGATCGAGTTTTGTCGGACATGTGCGCTAAGCTTTAGGCTTTGGCCGCGACGGCGAAAAACGACGCGCGTTCACCGCCGGGAAAATAAGTTCAATGGATTTTCAATAAAAGGGTCAGACCAACGACGCGCGGCAAAAAATAGCGAGGTTGCGCACTTTTCCGACTCCGACTCCGACTTCAACTACGAGAACGAATTGCAGTCCGCTGTAGACATCCTTGATAAAAACGATGTGATAGAAGTTTGCAAATCGTAAAATGCCATAACTTTGTGGCAGAATAATTTTTACTCGTAATCGAAAGTGCGCATAAATCGCAAATATCGTAGTCGTCATAGTCGTGTCTCAAAGTCGTAACGACTAGGATTACGACTTCAATATTCATTATTTATCCGCACTTCCGATTTACTAGGCCAATTTTTTCTGCCTTCAATTTATGGTGTGTGACGAATTGAAAACTTCTATCACATCGTTTTTATCAAGGATGTCCATAGCGGACTGCAATTCATTCTCGTAGTTGAAGTCGGAGTCGGAGTCGGAAAACTGCGCAACCTCTCTATTGACGCGCGCTCGCCGCCGCGCGTCTTTGGTGTGGCCCTTTTATTGAAAATCCATTGAACTTTTATTGAAAATCCATTGAACTTATTTTTTCCGCCGGTGAACGCGCGTCGTTTTTCGCCGTCGCGGCCCACGGCGCGGTTTTGGTGTGTAAGGACTTAAAGCCCTGTTTCCACTAGACCGGTTTCCGCAGCGGTTTTGCGGCGCCGGGGCGGTTTTCACTGGCATTGGGACAATAAACGCGCTTTGTATTGTTAAACCATCGTAGGATTATCCAAAACCCTTGTGAATGGTGGGTTGGGTTACTTGGGGCCCAGCACCTCCCTTCTCCAAGGATGGTCTTTACTGGAGGGTGGGGAGATAGTGCCTCTCCCGAACCGGGGGTCAGAGGCCTGCCTTCTCTGGAACCGGAAGAGACTGGGTGAGGAAGGGCAAAGTGGCGGAGTAGGATACGGATCCAACGCTCCTCCCTTTGAAACAACAAAGAAAACAAAAAAACAATTAATGAACATCAGATTTAAATATCTTATGTTTATTAAATATCTTATGTTTATTAAATATCTGATGTTTATTAAATATCTGATGTTTATTAATTTATTAATTACCTGATGATTAATAAACATCTGACACGTGACACGGATCAAGATACGGAGCCTTGCGGAAACTCCCTATTTATTAAAATACTTCACAAATAATTATGCATTATCTGATGTTTATTCTCACTGAGATAATTTGTAATTATCAGATGTGACAAAATTCGAATAATAATGACATGGATGGAACTTCATACATTTGAATGTAGTTGCTACGTCTTGAATAATTACGCGAATGACACAGTTCACCATTTTCTACCCTGTTGTAGTCCGACGATGAGTTTACTATTCGGTTTTGGTCGAAGCTAAAAAGTTTATTGTAGCAGCTGACAGTGGAGAAATTGAAAACATGACATGTCCATTAACGTCTTAGAGCGTCTTAGTGGTGAGAGAAATCAAATGGAGAAAAAACTGCTTGATTAGTGGCATGATGATTGTCAATTAAGGGAGGATCCATTAGATTCTATCATCAGGTCTTGGCTTGAACAAGATTCATAAGGGCGTCATTTACCTAAGTAGATGACAAACGCTTTTTAATGTTCTTGTTCTTTCACGCAAGGATGAAACTAAATTCCGAGTAATTGTGCTTGATTTCTCATTTGAACATTCTTATCGACAATTCAGAGAGGGTACCATTTTCAGTTGACTCTTGAGGGCCATTTGGTAAACGCTCTCTCCATTTATATCATGATCGACGGTCCCATCGAGGCCGGGGAGTAACAGTCATTGGAAGAGGTCGTTATTCCGAGATTTAAACCGTGGTCATGATCAAACCAATGTCAAGCTATCCATTTGAGAAAGATAAGATTTGTAGTGGCGTGTATTGGCTCCACTACTGTGGGAAACTTGATTTCCCGTTGGCTCCTTCATCAATCATGGCAGCGATAAGCTTCTGGGGAAGGGAAAACCAACTATCTGCCCACGACTCCAGCACTATAAAGGCCACAAACACACTACATGTTACCACCACTTCACTCTTGTTGATCAGAGTTAAGGGGGCGGTAGCCATAAGGAAGTGCACTGCAAATGGCGACTGAAAACAATTCATATTTTCTTCAAGCAAAAAGGTAGCATCGATTTCATGTATTTCTATGAAATTGCTACTCTTGTTCTACACATCTGAATTGTAAACGATGTGCTTTCATCTTTCATTAATCAGCTAATTAAGCAAACAATGAGACCCCCATTTGACTTTTTCGTCATAGATTTCTCGGCAACAACGCGACTGGGACCTGGCGTTTTATCACCAAATGTTGGGGAATACATATGTGCAGGTGCCGACGTTGAGATAATTTGCAAATTCTAATTCTTAGTAATGATAATTATGTAATTTGTGCCAAAAATTGGTCAAAAATGAACTTTTTGAATATCTCCCGAATCCTGTTGAATAGTGAAAAAATCTCAACGTCGCGCCCTGCGCACAAATATACTGCTGCCAAATGAAAAGAAACCACTGAAGTGCGATGCCTGATGGACGAGAAAAGTCTTCCCAAAATTTTCATATTTTGGCCTAAACACGCCTACGCTTTTCGAAATACGCGGGCTATTAAAGTAACCTCCTTATTGTCATTAAAATAGGCCTATGCGCACGGACGCACCGGGTGTACAAAAGCATTGTGCTGGACAATATTTTTGAAAGAGTGTAGGTTTTGGCAACGAACCATGATCAGCTTGTCCTTGACGCCTAATTTTATTAACAATACATGGTTATTCATAAATAAGACGGTTCAACCTTCGACCGCCGCACTAAAACGGCGCTGTATGTTTCCACTACCGCCCCCTTAACCGACCTGTTACCACCTATGGTCGACTACCTTTGGGCTATTGTATTTTAATAATGTGTGTGAGAATGTCTTCCTCTACTGAACCTTGCCACCATATTGGTAAAGGAAGGAATATCATTTGACAGATCTCTAGCGATACGATTCGGAGATCATACGGTACATTTTGTTATTATTATTATACATGTAAATTATTTTAAAGTTCTAAATAATGTTGTACATTTACAAAGCATTGTACAAAAAGTAGAGAAGGCATTAAAAATCGACAAGAGAAAGCAACAATCTGAGACTAACGAGAGAGGGTTCCATGACTGTTCAACATCGCCGATGTATGGATTGGTCCTTATTTTAGGATAGACAGGCTTCTGGAGGTGATACATGTCAAACACCATTACCACACCGATTTACATGTATTTTGTATTCTGACCTATTGGGATTCGGACAAAAAATACCGGGAGGATAAACAGAAAGAGAATTTTCGGTGGGAATCAGCGCGTAGGCTTTGTGTGTTGAGATGAATGCACCGAGATCATAAGCCAAGGCATGGTAAGGCTCTGGGCCATAGAATTAGCGGAATCAGCGGAATCTGGCGGATATAGCGTATTCTGTATAAAATTGAATAAGATTTGATAATAAAGGGATTTTTTAAATAAAATATTAAGTATATAATCTTTTCAAGTGTTCTATATGCTGCACAGGCATGACAGGTTATAAAAGAAAAGCTGCAACAGCGTCGCGAATGGCAACTGGCCGAACTATTCCTGCAGACCATTTTTGTTGCCCCTGTTTTTCGCGGTCCTTTATAATCTGTGGGACACATGAAAAATTATATTGCTTAATTAGTTTCCATTGATCATTGTATTTTATTCAATTTTACATAGATCCGCTAAATCCGCCAGATCTGCTGATTCCGCTAATTCTACATGGCCAAGGCTCTGTTGAAGTCAAGCCGAGATCATTCGCCAAGGCATGGTAAGGCTCTGTTGGAGTCAAGCCGAGATCATTAGCCAAGGCATGGTAAGGCTCTGATTGGAGTCAAGCCGAGAGCAATAGCCAAGGCATAGTAAGGCTCTGTTGGAGTCAAGCCGAGATCATTAGCCAAGGCATGGTATTAAGGCTCTGTTGGAGTCCAGCCGAGAGCATTAGCCAAGGCATGGTAAGGCTCTGTTGGAGTCAAGCCGAGATCATTAGCCAAGGCATGGTAAGGCCCGGGAGTAAGGCTTTGTTGGATTCAAAGCTCAACCAGGTTGTAGATGAGAATCCTTTCTTGTGCTGTGACATGCCATGAATCCCTATGAAAATATCATTTCATCGACTGTTCTCGGCGTATTCAGTTAGCCCAAGTTTGAGGTGTCATCGGGTGACATTGAGCGTTTATGTCTCTGAAAAGTGCTCCTAGTCAAAGATTGCTTGTGTGTTTGACATCAACACAGCTGTTTAACTTGAATGCTTCGTTTTATGACTTCCAGACGAGGTGAAGCCTTAGATACGTCTTTGAAGGGGAACAAAAAACGCCTTATGTGCGCATTCCTATGAACAACTTTCAATGGTAACCTGATAATTGATACTTAAAAGTTATCCGCCGATGGACGATGTAAGAATAAAGAGACGAAAATAAGGAGTTAATGTCGTTCAGGCAGGGGGGAGGAAAGATGACAATGGAAAGGACAAAGTGAGGCGCCGAGTTGTGATGAAGTCAATCGAAAAAAGGACATTCCGTGGGTAAGAGAACGACATGAATAAGGTATTTTAACCAATAGTACACCTCGTGGTAACCTACGGCACCTCGTGGTAACCTATGGTAACTTATGCATCGTAACGATGGCACCTCATGGTACCCTCTGTACCTTATGGTAATAAACAATGGTACCTCATGGTAACATGGTAACTTATACACTAAAGTCTAGTTTATTCTTTCGCAGACGACACCACCCTTTCTTTGCTCTACTTCTACCACTCCTTCAAATTGTTCTCCATTTCTCAGTATTTTCTCTTACTGGAGTCGTAGCTTATAATCCGAAAACTCTCAATAATCATCTTCCTCCTTCTGATACCATCTTGTCGTTCTTTCTTTGTCATTCAGCTGCTTTCCCATTGTCGACGAGTGAATATGAACGTGTAATACACGGCGTGATATTGATAATCTTGAGACGCAAGCGCCCGCGGAATTTGTAACATATTCCAGAGTTGATCAATACATATTGTGGTGATATCAGGTTAAAAGAGTCTCTACTAGTTCATATTTTAAGGAAGTTTCTAGATTTAAACCTGGGGCCGGTTGCACAAAAGTCAAAAATCACTGTTAGTTTATCTTGGTGTTAACTTATCCCAAAATGTTAGTTTTGTTAAAAACAAGTTAATAATGTATATAAAGTCCATTTCCTGATTATTTGCAAATTTTCGACCCCAACCGGGGTCTTCTTCAGGCTGGCACTTTTCCACACTAGATTTCAGAAAAACTACACCACACTAGATTTCTCAAATCTAGTGTGGAAAAGTGCCAGCCTGAAGAAGACCCCGGTTGGGGTCGAAAATTTGCAAATATTCTGGAAATGGACTTTATATACATTATCATATTGTGTGTCGATTTTTCTGCTGGCCTTCTCTTTAAAAACAAGTTAGGGATTTTAACAGAAAAAGTTAAATTAACAGACTTTTATCGTTTTAACTTTTGTGCAACCGGCCCCAGACCTGAAATGAGGAAACAACTTTCCTTTATTCATATCCTAATATGGAACTCACCGACAAATTCTTTTAAGTACAGCACTGTCCGCTTTTGTATCGATGTGCTGCATTAGGATAACGAGCCGTCCAATTAACTGATTAGTTGAATATGATGGGAGAGATAACCATGTACAGTACATGGTCACAAACTCTCCTCGCTGTCTAAAGACTCTGAGACTGGATTTTACCGAACAGGTTACAACGGCCAAACCGGAAGACGAGGCAGCTTTTTCTCCCCGAGTTAACTTTGGCCATGATTGCCTATCAAAGGAGGAGGTCCGATAGCTGACTGGGGAATGACGGCCAATTACCACCCACGCCTGGATAGGCAGAGCTGCAGTTGCTTCTATCTGCCGGATTCGTGATTGTTCGCAGATTAATGTTTGATTCCTCAAAAACCAATACATGTGAGCCTAGGTAATGATGGCAAGATAGTCATCTCGACTAACTCGCCAAAATGTATGTTTGCTCTTGCATAAGAAGACAGGGCACTGGTCGGGGTAAGCCATTCAAGGGTGCCCCTGGTGTGGGTTAATTTGAGGTCGGAAACCACTGACGGCCACTCTGTAGAATAAAGGATCGAACCAGAGAATTTCGTTGAGGCTAAATTATTTCTAGAAACTGGCCAGAGCTAAACTGAAGAATTGTCAGTTTTTTCACCATGAAAATCACTCGGCGAGCCAACGATAATTGAAGCATTATTAGTCGAAGGCACTTTCCTCCATTCACGTCTAAAGTAGATAAAAACCGTAAGCTGCTTTAGGCCGGTAGAAAGCTAATGGGAGGAAACCGAGTCAAAAGCTAATTAGTTCTACTTTACCTGTTGCCACCGTTTGCAGCAGGTTATTATGTTCTCAAAAACTGTCACCAGATTTATCAATGGAATCACGATGACATATCGACACCAAGAAAGGTTGCAAACATTCTCTGTCGACCTTGGTATTAATATGTGAAAGTAAGCAACACACACACGGCAGGCAGGGAGGTAAATGGTACTGTATGGACAGTATCTCTGGAACCTTTGTTTCTGTGTGAACCATCACCAGTTAGAACGATTAGTCAATCACTGACCATTCGCCTCATTTAAAGTGTAATCCCGTATCGGAAATGAAGAAATCTTAGAAAGAAAGAGCGTTAATTAAGGCAGCTGATGGCAACTGTTAAATGTATTAAGGTCGCACCACGGTCATTCTTGGGCCTCCCGGTCAAGGTAGGAAACTCTACAGGTTGTTGCTGTGTTGTCTTACTGGCTTCCACTTTTCTGCATTAGGCCTGCTTTCCATTGGCGCGTTTCCGTGCGCCGAAACGCTCGAAAACATTGTTTGTTTCCGCTTCGTTGGTCACGGCGCGGAAAAAAACAATGCTTTCGAGTGTTTCCGTGCCCGGAAACGCGCCAATGGAAAGCAGGCCCGAGGGCGACTTTCGAAAGCATTGTTTTTTAACAAACAACGCTTTCGAGCGCGCTCCAATGGAAAGCCGCCCTTAACCTTTGCGGTTTTTTTGCCCTTCAAATGAATATAGCTTTATGCGGTATAACCAAAACGCTTACACTGCAGCCTGCGGTTTATGTGGGTTGATAAGAATAGGAAGGGGTTGGTGAAGAGATACGAGGGGAATGTTTCCTCTAATTCATCCGCTCGAATGATCCCTCACCTCCTTTATCTTGAATCCATAGGAGCAGTGTGCGAACCACTGAATCGTTCGTGACCGACTTAAAACCCAAAATGATTTTCCCAATTAATCGCGAGACGATGAAATGAACCCACTTAAGAATTCGTCACGAACTTGATGTGTTATCACCCATTGTCATGGTGGTTACAAGTCCTTTCCTGACAGGCACTACTGATATACCCGCAAGTAATGTTGATGACATGAACAGATATAATAACCGCCTTCATTGTGGTTGGAGAGGGTCGGGGATTTTGATAGTCCGTCGTTTTGTCAATGCAAGGAGACGCCATTATTGTTTCTCTCCAGACCTCCAGCCAGAAGGAATTACCGGAAGTCGACGACTAAAGGGTCTAGTTGGTGAATTTTAATGGGAAAATGTTTACAGCTGTTGGCAGAGACAGCTTCTCATAGCAGTGAGAACTCTGTTTCCTAAGAGCAATGAATGGTTAACAATGGGAATAACTATTCATTTCTATTTTATTTATTAAAGTGGAAACATACAGCGCCGTTTTAGTGCGGCGGTCGAAGGTTGAACCGTCTTATTTATGAATAACCATGCATTGTTAATAAAATTAGGCGTAGACAGGCACTACTGATATACCCGCAAGTAATGTTGATGACATGAACAGATATAATAACCGCCTTCATTGTGGTTGGAGAGGGTCGGGGATTTGATAGTCCGTCGTTTTGTCAATGCAAGGAGACGCCATTATTGTTTCTCTCCAGACCTCCAGCCAGAAAGAATTACCGGAAGTCGACGACTAAAGGAGTCTAGTTGGTGAATTTTAATGGGAAAATGTTCACAGCTGTTGGCAGAGACAGCTTCTCATAGCAGTGAGAACTCTGTTTCCTAAGAGCAATGAATGGTTAACAATGGGAATAACTGTATTCATTTCTATTTTATTTATTAAGATACGAAGGTATGAGTTAGACCACGGATTGATTGGCTGATTGAGAGAGTGTAGGGGAAATTTTGTGCTAACGATAGCCACACGTCACCCGGCTTTAACAGTAGTGACGGTAGTCACACGTCACGCGGCTAAACAGTTAATGGAAGGTGACTTGACTTTAAATTGATTGATAAAATCAACAAGGAACACTGACGTCTTATAATGATTCTTATAACTGAATATGTTGTCTTCACGAATAGAATCACTTCCACATCGATGATTTATTCCAAGAGATCCCTTTATCTCACGTCAGACATCAGCTTTCACGGGATAATAAAATCACAAAATCTAGGAATAGTAACATGTTGGCCGGAATTATCAGCGAGTTTACGGACTTAATTATTCTCTCAGCTGTAAATGAGATCTAATGCTCTCACCACAACCTGTCGGTTTGCCGACAAAGGTTATTCACATTATGAACGAATGATTCCTTGGAGAATGAATTTCGTGTCAGGGAAGAATATCAGTATAAGCCTACAAAGACGACGAACGGCATCCGCCTGTTTCCAAAAAAAACTCTACCAAGTAATTATTAGTTTCCTCTTTCATTTAATGTCCCCGACTGTTTTTTTCCAGATAGAGCTGTGTAATACTATTGCTGTTGGTACTGTTACAACATCGTGGCGCTACCATTGATAAGCAGCTATTCGGTGCAATAAGAAGAGGCCAAGATATTCGGGCACCTGGTAAATCAATTCCATTACGTCTTAACCCACTTGACATCACGCAAGACGAGAAGTAGAAGTTCCAATCGAATAATTACCCATTCCAATAATTCTCTATCTTTTAGAGAACGGAGCAGGGAAAAAACAAACGGGACGTGTTGTTTGGTAACCTGATTGATAAGAACTAGGGGTGTCACCTGTTCAACTCTGATACCTGACTCCATCACTGGCTTCATCAGAAACCAACTTTCCTTGAGTTGTTGATCAGCCATCTTTAACATTCCACTTCTTTCCACGAGGCGCTTGTTTTCGGTGAGCACCTACCCTATCGTTTTGATCGACGAACTGTAGAAAGTAGATTCCTGAGTACTTTGGGTTTTTTCATGGGTACTGATGTTAAGGTTGTTTCAAAGGCTTTCCTTGAACACAAACTGTAATCAGAGGACCGTCAAGAAAGAGAGTTCGTCTGGTCGGGTCCTACAATTCCCCTTCTTCGTGACGAGAAAGCACCGAAATGTTTTAAAGGTATGTTATATCTACATGTATGTTTTAATGATGGATTAAAATAAATAAAGGTACCGAGGGCTGCGCAGTGCTGTGCGGTGCTGCGTTGTGTTTCGCTGTGCTGCGCTGTGCGGTGCTATGCTATGTTGTGCTGTTCTGTGCTTCGCTGCGCTGTTCTGTGCTGCGTTGTGCTGTGCTATGCTGTGCTGGGTGGGGTTAGCCCATGGCCTCCAACAACGATGGCAGGAGTTCTTTCTGTACCAGTATACTCCAATCACAAATCATTCGAACGTGGATCATGTATGATTGCCTACTCTAGACGTGCTAACTTGAAACACGACACGGCTGGACTCATTAGAGTCTAAACAGAGATAGGCTCATAATTGCAATAAAAGGAAAAGGGGTCCAACAACGGCCCCAGGTGTTCCTTATCGCTTATTGTAGACATGAAGAAGGACCTGCTCGCTGAATTAAGCCAAGCTTCCGGGCAGGGCAGGCACCGTGTGTGAGGTGACTGGTAGGGTGGAACAGACATCCTTGCAGTATAAAAATGGATTAACGACTGCTTCGTTATTGTGTTAACGTGTTGACAGCTCGTTATTGCCTTGGTTATAATTAAGACTTTTTCTACATACACTATGTATTAAATCCCTACCTTTATTCAACTCACAAAGAACCAGGACGTCTCCTATCCATAACAATCAAGTAAAAAAACTGCAAGAGTGTGTATTATCCAAAAGTAAGCGAAAAAAAAACTGCGATAGCAAATTGATTCTGGTAATTTTGTTAATTAATTGACATGTTTTGGAGTTCTAATGCTTCTTTTCATTTATTCTTTATTGTTATTCATCGCTTTGAGCGGTCATTATGGACTGGAGACTGCACATTACTTACTCGTAATATGATATTCTTGAAGAATCGTAGCATATACAGCGAGATATATTGGACCGATCGAGCTGAAAAACGCAAAGTCCTCGTTTACTGCGTCCATGGTTGAAGGCGAACTACCGTCACTGTCACTCATGCAACCCTAGACGATGGTTCTTATAACAATGAGTCAATGAACTAAGTTTGAATCTTGACTTCCTTGTCTGGGGAGAAGTTCTTAATCGATGTCGTGTAGGCCTACTGTTCGTTAGGCTGCAATCACATAGACCTACACTGGCTTCACGGTGGCGAGCCCTTTGAGAAGAACCATCACGACCATCACGACAACCACTGAAATGGATTTAAGTTGTTAATCCATAACAATCAAGTAAAAAAACTGCAAGAGTGTGTATTATCCAAAAGTAAGCGAAAAAAAAACTGCGATAGCAAATTGATTCTGGTAATTTTGTTAATTGACATGTTTTGGAGTTCTAATGCTTCTTTTCATTTATTCTTTATTGTTATTCATCGCTTTGAGCGGTCATTATGGACTGGAGACTGCACATTACTTACTCGTAATATGATATTCTTGAAGAATCGTAGCATATACAGCGAGATATATTGGACCGATCGGGCTGAAAACGCAAAGTCCTCGTTTACTGCGTCCATGGTTGAAGGCGAACTACCGTCACTGTCACTCATGCAACCCTAGACGATGGTTCTTATAACAATGAGTCAATGAACTAAGTTTGAATCTTGACTTCCTTGTCTGGGGAGAAGTTCTTAATCGATGTCGTGCAGGCCTTCTGTTCGTTAGGCTGCAATCACATAGACCTACACTGGCTTCACGGTGGCGAGCCCTTTGAGAAGAACCATCACGACCATCACGACAACCACTGAAATGGATTTAAGTTGTTTTAACGAGAGGTTGGACTGTCTCTTTTCGTGCCAGAGGCATCTCCCAGCGGGTTGTAATAATGGCGACGTACAGCCAAGTGTGTTGACGAACTCACTGATTGGTCAATTGTTTTCCAACTCACGCATGATGAATTAACTACAATTAGTTATAACGTATAACACGCTGACGAGAAACAATGCACATGCATTACTAACCAGGAACCGAATCTATGCGTGCACGAAGGACTTAAATCAATGACATCAAGCAACGACTGAACATCACCAAAGTAAAAAAATCTGAGAGTTTTCGGTCAATATGAATTAAACTGCCAAGGTCTCTACAGACGCATGTCATCCAAGCATTGATAATTACTATCCACGGGGCTGCATCACTTAATGTATCTCCTCTTGTAAGCAAGCAATGAGCCAAACCGAGGCAAGCACCGGATGAATGCCTTCATTTGTCAATTACTGCGCATGACCTCATAACATAGATGACCTCATAACATAGTCATCCAATCAGAAACGAGACATGTACTTTCAGGACTTGCCTCATGTTTTCTCATGATTGACATCGATGATTTGCGATGGTGTTTGTCGGGGACATGTCCACGCAGATGTTTCCTTCATTGCCTGATCGGGTTCAACACCTGTCACAAGTCATCGTTAACCGTCACTGTTTTGGTGAATTTGGCTCACCTCTGATGTGTGTCAATCTTTTCTTCAGGTCCATGATTCGAATAAGATTTGTTTATAAAGTAAGAAAAACGCAGGAAATCTGGTCGTGATGATAACTTTTTGGATTGAAATATCAAACATTCGTGCGCGACCTCGAATGTGAGGTTTTGCTGACACGGCATACAACACGAGTACAATCCATCAACCAGGGACGACAAGTCTCAGGGCAATAGCGTAGTCTTGAGGTCACTCCCTAGGCCTTGAGATCACTCCCTAGGCCTTGAGATCACTCCCCAGGCCTTGAGTTCACTCCCTAGGCCTTGAGATCACTCTCTAGGCCTTGAGTTCACTCCCTAGGCCTTGAGATCACTCCCCAGGTCCGATTACTGGGTCATCAAATGGACAGCCGTCAGTAGTTCCTGCCTCCTTAGCGATCATCTCAAAATGACGAAAAAAGTCATATGTCTTGCTCCATCAACACTTTTATTTCAGAATTAAA
>NMRB01002353.1:38659-61037 GCA_002633025.1 Notospermus geniculatus
TATTGGTTGATTTAGGTATGGTACTTAAATCGATTTAGGTATGATACCTAATTCCTGGCCTGCTATTGGTTGATTTAGGTATGGTACTTAAATCGATTTAGGTATGATACCTAATTCCTGGCCTGCTATTGGTCGATTTAGGTATGGTACTTAAATCGATTTAGGTATGATACCTAATTCCTGGCCTGTTATTGGTCGATTTAGGTATGATACTTAAATCGATTTAGGCATGATACCTAATTCCTAGCATGTGGTTGGTTGATTTAGGTATGGTACCTAATTCGATTTAGGTATGATACCTAAATGGAGACTTTTGTCCACTCCGGCCTACGATAGCCGTGCAGTGGAATTGTGCCGACAAACTTGAAGAATCAAAATGAATGGCTTGGGAAATGTTATTTCCATGGGAATAGTGTGTCTTCTTGAATCAGAAATGAAATACCTTGGATGATGGAAACGAACCAATAAAAAGAGCGAATTTACCTTCGATAATTGAATTCAAAGCTACCACGTTTTTTTCTTTGAACAGCTTGTTTTCTTTTCGTTCACGTGTGAATGTACTTTGCTTAACAAGCTCAGCCCCTCATTTCATTACATCTGAAGATGGGGTATTTACTTTGTTTTATCGCTTCGTGAGTGGAATTTGTATTACAGTCAAAGACAAGTTAAATGAGGTTTGGGAGGAAACGGATTGATGAAATCTTTGATGGCATTGGTCGGAGATTGAATGGAGACCATTTGTGACTTTTTCAGGCAATTACTGAGCTGCCAGGACAACCGTATTCTTTGTGACGTCATGTGTGAAGCCTACGTTGATTATGTATGGCGATGTGACTTGAATATAAAAGAAAGAACTCTGCCTGGAGGTTACTGCAGGACAAAATATATGGCCAAGGTCA
This sequence comes from Notospermus geniculatus, assembly GCA_002633025.1. Classification (NCBI taxonomy): domain Eukaryota; kingdom Metazoa; phylum Nemertea; class Pilidiophora; order Heteronemertea; family Lineidae; genus Notospermus; species Notospermus geniculatus. The sequence goes on from NMRB01002353.1 coordinate 39,559, forward strand.
GCAACTCCTCGCTAGCAAGGGAAAGTATTTCTGGAAAAGTAGATTCTTCGGGTGACCATTCTTGGGGAGAAAAAAGGGTTAATCTTTGTCGGACAAATAACTGAAAAACGACCGGAACTTAACATGAAGAAGAGGTCACCAGGTTCACCGAGTAGCCTATGTTCGATGTGAGAGGACGGAATCTCCCTCGGGTGGATTTATGGTCCTTTTTCGCGAGTATAATGAACTGTGTCAGTCAACTCACGACTGCCCACTGATATGATTTCAATGGCGTGAGTCAATTTACAAAAATAATGGTTGGTTGCCCGATGTCGCTGAACGAAACATTAATCACCATGTCAGATGAGAATTTAGCTTCTACTTAACGTTTGTTAGCCTTCAACCATGGTTTATGTGCTGTGAATATTGAGAGAATGGGCTTCTCTGAGCATGAACAAATCGAGTGGCGAGGGACATAATGGTTTATGAAGATTTCAAGTCATTTTCCCTCACAAAGCAGTTTGTGTCATTACGTTAATTACTGTGTATCGGCAGATTAACAGCTTAACTTTGAGGCAATTACTCCATTTTGCACCAACTCCAACGTATAGGAAATGAACGAGCACAAATTCAACCTAAAACGGCAGCCACGGGACAAAAATATCAGTTCTTCAGCTAATGTGGTATAAAGTGTTGAGCAAGTGCAACACTCCTCTCCCTCCTTCAAGTGAAAGGTCCATCCTTGCTGGGCCAAACTCACTCAGATCTAGCCAATCTTTGAAGCATGCAATATGAAGCAATCCTGGCAGTAATTCAACCGTAAGGAACATAGCTCTTACCAAAGCCAAATGAACCAAAACCAATTTCCCGTTACATTTCCTTCGTCGCTACGTTTTGCCGAACCCACTGCCAAATTCACCAGCTAATGATGAATCCAAATTGGCAATAGATTCCTAATAAAACATCTGAGCGATATTTATTGCTAGCGACCTATCTGGTTAATCCAGGTTTATGTTGTAAAAACTATATCATATGTGACAAATAAAAAAGGAATTGTGTTTTTATGAGCTGACTAAAGGTCTCCACACGTTGGGATTATGGTGCGATTTTCGCCTGAAAGATGCGATTTTTGTAAACGAATTCCTTGTCCACGTATACTAGTATTATTTATCGATCTTTACATCGACACGAGACGACCTCCAGGATGACTTTCTTAGATTTAGTTGTAAAGATTGCTTCAGCGGCCTGTCACTATCATATCTTGTTGATCGCCGTATTGGCAGTCAAGTAATGATCCAGACGGCGTGGTCAAGGCGCAAGGCGAAGAGCAAGAGTGTTTCAAAAACATGATCCAGACGGCGTGGTCAAGGCGCAAGGCGAAGAGCAAGAGTGTTTCAAAAAACATGATCCAGACGGCGTGTTGAAGGCGCAAGGCGAAGAGCAAGAGTGTTTCAAAAAGCATGATCCGGATGGCGTGGTCAAGGCGCAAGGCGAAGAGCAAGAGTGTTTCAAAAAACATGATCCGGACGGCGTGGTCAAGGCGCAAGGCGAAGAGCAAGAGTGTTTCAAAAAACATGATCCGGACGGCGTGGTCAAGGCGCAAGGCGAAGAGCAAGAGTGTTTCAAAAAACATGATCCGGACGGCGTGGTCAAGGCGCAAGGCGAAGAGCAAGAGTGTTTCAAAAAACATGCATCATCATTTAAGAAATCAACCTTGTTAAGGCACTGACCGTTCGCTGACCGTATTTAATGTTGATATCAACCTTGTTAAGGCGCTCACCGTTCGCTGACCGTTTTAGTGTTGATATCAACCTTGTTAAGGCACTGACCGTTCGCTGACCGTATTTAGTGTTGATATCAACCTTGTTAAGGCACTGACCGTTCGCTGACCGTATTTAGTGTTGATATCAACCTTGTTAAGGCACTGACCGTTCGCTGACCGTATTTAGTGTTGATATGTCACCTTAATCGTCATATTGAAGCTGACGAACAGGTAATCGCCTCCCACTTGGTGTCAAAACCAGATAGAGGATTGGGAAAGATGATAGTGAAAAAGACAAACAATGTATTGGCTGATACACGGTAAAAAAACAACATCCAAGTGGGAATCATGGTACCGAAGTTCTCGTTTAAATTATTTTTCTTTTATGAATGAAGATTCCTTCCTTTTTATCTTGTCTTTGTTACTTAGGGATGTTTATCAGATAAAAGAAGGACTTCTTTAGAATAGCAAAAGGTGAAGGCTACGTCTATCATGTTTATTGGCAAGTCTTATCAAATAACATCTTCTCTGAGTCAGCTCGACTTTTCCGAGGTGACACTATTACTAAGCTCATTGATTCAACGAACAGCCTCGTGTCAAATAACGGCAGGGCCCAAGATAAGAGCCAAGTCCAGCAATTCCCCCTATCCACCTCTCACAATAAGTACAAGCTTGGCCAATATTCTCAACTCCCGTTGCTTGTTCCCTAACTGGCCAATTCTGGAACTTGTTCTGAGAGGTTTATCAGCATTAAGCACTGCGTACCTTCTTTAAGTCGTGGAATAGGACCTGCTAACATGACAAACATGCATCGCAGAACTGTCGGTGGGAAAGTGCATCCCTCTTTATCTCCGACAAGCTTACAATTCGTTTGAGTATAAAGGCAACCAACAACACTCTGACAAGCATTTGTCTTCATTTCTCCTTATTAGGCGATGAGTTCACTGTCATTCACATCGGATTAACGAAGACAGAGTGAGCGCTGATGAACTCTGGGATATCATCATGAAACAAGGATCCTTCATCTGAGGATCCATTCGAAGAAAGATAAATACCCTCTGTGAGTAAACACATGCAATCCTGCGGCAACTTTATTAGGAGATGCTTTGACACGACTCTCGTTTACATTTTACCGAGACACAGGAAAAAATAATCTCACATGTCTTCCAGGTATGAATATCATTCGAATGAACTGAATTTAAACGAAATATAATCGATCGAGCTTTTTTCGTCAGGTTTCTTACCTCTTTACCTTCTTATATTTTACAAGGCATCATATTGTCATCTAGACATTGACATGAAACTTACTCTACGTCATTAATACCTTACTGCAAACTGCGGTGAGGTTTTAATGTGGGATCGAATTGGCTTCACCGCTCTTTCTGTGCTGTTAGAATACCGGCTTCAAAAATAATGACGTCAGAGCTTCAAGAAACAGTTGTGAGTCTGGTTTGCTTTGGAGACGGAAGGCTATTCATTTAATAGCATATTTTATTAACGCAGTCTTGACAGGTCAAGTCTTATTGCCTACAATCTCGAGATGTGCCAAACACAGAGACCAGCTAATCCCCACATTTCATGGCGGAGAACGGATACATACAGCAGTGTGCCGAGTTTATGTCTGGAGATCAAACTCTTTGTCGGCTGGATATGACAGGGTCAGAAAGACGAACGTCAGTCTCCATGCTTTTCCTCACTCGTGTTCAAGCACGTTTGATTCTTTGAGAAAAGAAAGTCTATTTTGTAGACTGAGGCCGACGGACAGGACTGACGTCGATGGTGGTCGATCAGACGCTAGGAAGGCCGATCATGCCCGCGTTCTCGCATCAAGATCAACCGCCCAAAGTCGGCTTACATTCAAAATAATAGACATCCTCTCAAAACAAAGGTGATTCCGACGTCGCACCTCTTCTGACATGTCATATTCCACCTTTTTCGACGGGAAACCATTGACAGATTACATGTATCTGTCGTCAAATTGGCCAATCAGAAGCTTGCTTAAAGCGGGCTCCTGGCCTGAATCCAATTGACACGTCGACACTCCGATTTAAAGCGTTTCCCCATTGGCTGCTGTTTTGGGAAATGCTGAAGATTCCGAGAATTGCCGGCTGTTCTTTAAAATGGGAAACTCCCGTCAACGGGACAATATCGAACGTGATAAGTGATTAATAGTGAGTTTTCGACGTCGAAGTGTATTTGCCGTTGATACATGATAAAAAAACAGAGGTAGGAAGCAAGAGGCACAGCCGGCTTCCCCTCTCAAAATCTTCTGCTCAGGGCGTAAGGGAGTCAACAGCCGAGTGAAATGAATAATCGAATAAACCCCCAGCCTGAATCTTCAGGGAAAGTCTTGAAGATTGTGGCATACCTTTGAGATTTGGAGGACTGTTGTTGACTTTTTTCTTGCCATGAGGAAAAGAAATTTGTACCATCAACAAAACATGCGTCCCCAATGACAGTCTAGCAATGATAACATCGCATGACTCGCTGGTGAAGCAACAAGAACAACTCAAATAACATGATTTTACCAAAGTTACATCTCTTTTTTACATTGTATCGCTTAACTCGTACATGTAAAAGATGCCGCAGGGAGTTTGGTATCTTTTTACATGGAACCATGAGTCACGAAGATTTGTGCTTTTAGAACGTCATCTTGTCGTTTTGGGCGTCCAAATCCCCCTGACAGTCGCCGCTTCAGGGCATTTTGCTTACCTACCGAAACATCGTTTAACAGGTTAGTGAGTGATATGTGGGTGTACGTACATGGTATCAGCTGACAGATAATGGGTGGGCATAACTCTCCCATGACAGAGGTGACGCTCGCTTTTATCTTTTCTTCTGTAAGCTCTCAAAGTTTCACTTTTCATCCGCTGGTCGTGAAACTATGCTACGCCCATCGTAGACTAATGTATCTCAAAGGCAAAGGCGATAGGAGAGAGATTGTGTAGCACATTACTGTAAGTGTTTGTGCATCCTATAGGTTTAGTGCATTGAGCAGAGTGTTCCGACTTAGTGCTTTGAGAAAACATCGACTCCAGGTCGACCTCAGAGACATGAGTTAGATTTCAGACCAAATCTTCTTGTCATGTTGAGGTAAACTCACTTTGACAGCGCAAGCCTCTTCTTGCGTTATTCCCATCCTAATCTCACAATATTGCCTTCAAATCTCAAATACCCTTCTTGGCAACTCTCGATACCAAATTCTAAGAGTATAAAGGATATCCCTTGCGAATTTACGAGTAACGTTCTCGAGATCAAAGAATTAGTGATTTACATTAGAATGATAAACACGTACCGTGATTCTGTAAGAAGTGACAGGATGTACTTATTTGGTAACCACGACCAGTGAAAACAGGCAAAAAACTATTCATACGAGGGTTTTTCTAGCACCGCTGTTTCCCGCCGGGTCAAACGATGAGGTCACGTTATTCTTATTACGCCTTAGATTTATGCCGATGTTTATAATAATAGGTCACACATGCAACTCGTAAACTGACGGCGACATTTTGAGAAAAAAACAAGTTTTTTTCTCTGGGATGACCACTGAACTTATCCCGCGAGATCTCACGCATGAGACCTCTCGAAGTGATCGCGTGAGAGTGACGTCCTCCAATAATGGCAGCGGTCATGGAGGTTGCTTGGAAAGTAACTGGTCACGTAGGGTTTCGGTCAAATCAAGCGTGATTGCTCTGGCTAATTGAGGAGCCTCAGGTCGTTTGTAATTCTTACCTCAGTCGACAGATGGTGTTGACTCGGGGAGTTTTATTTGAAAAAAAGGCTGTTCCCTACCATCGATCGAATTCAGAACCATACACATAACTAATTAGGGGAGTGGACAAAGTACGTTGTTGGTTCATTTTGAAGGCCCTAGAAAGTTTTAAAAGATTGCATTGTAAAATTTTGATCAAACCGTTGATTTTTGTGGCCGGGCAGTGACTCGAACATGAATAAGACATACATTTCTCACAGCAATAGGCCAGTCGGCTCTCCAGCCGACGAGCTCCATTCAAGTATCATTAGCAGAAAGACACCGAGATCAAAGGAGAGACCAATGTAAAAAGTGGGTTCTTGTCGAGAATGCTGTCTGTTGCAAGCCTTCTTCCCCTCGAAGCGCCGTGTTTAATGGAGGCAGAAGCTGTTTTACATTCCTTCCGTAGATTGCAAACAATCAGACCTCACTGTTCACGTTCAAAGGAGCGGTGCTCAGCAGTAACCAGAAGATTGCTTCAAATTGATCGAGTGGGCTGAACAAATGACCGTCATAGAGCCATTGCTAAGAAGAAAATATCGAAGTGCACTCAATAAATGCAACCGCTGACGGTTCTAAGTGAAAAAAGGAATGAATTTCTTTTTGTGAAGATAGATTGTTATGAACACAGGCAAGATTGCTAACTTTTTGCTTGCATTATTTTATCAGGAGCAGCGAGTTGACAGAAGTTTGCTATTTGATGGCATCTCTGACTTGATGGTCATGTTCAAAAAGATTCAGAAATTAAAAATCCGAGTCTCTTAGTAAAGCGTTCATGAATCAAACGGAATGTACGTATAAGCTTCAAGGGTTACCTTCACGTGAGAGTTTTCTCCCGCAAGTTCTCAGCTCTCAATGGACAATTCAACTTGTCGTCGGTTTCTTTACGGCTTGACCAGTGACACAATCCTACGGCTGAGTTGCCCATAGAAAGCAAACCCGCGCGAGAAACACTCCCGTAGAAAGCACCTTTAGGTACAGTCTTGTTCGTATTAATATCAACACCTGTTATCTCAAATATCTCATAAACCACCAAGCCAATTTAAATGCGGTTTTCTGCATAAAGTCAGAAATCTTGTTGAGTACAACTGGGCATCAATGTTTTTGCACAAGATTCACTTCTTCATTGCGTAATCTGTCGTTGAAAAAAGGTCCAAAATAAAACTTTTTTGTTTCTGGATTTTTCACCAAAATTCCTTTGCTAGAATGAAGTTATGCCAAAATAAAGGTTATTTAGCAAGTTACTGTCGAAATCGGCCATTTAGTTTTTGAAAAATTGACGTTTTTGTAAAGCTATATCAACACCACTTGTCTTCCACTGCCAACAACTTATGAGACGGTCCCTACATAATAATGCAAACCATACTTCATGTCCCTTGTGTAGGCCGTCAGTACAAAATCCATAGATCTATAGAACNGTTTAATTGAATCTAGATGTTTTTGTTGAACGGAAAAAGACGAGCACTGTGGTGAATAGGGCGAAAAAACGTTAACGACTATCACTGCAAAGATTCCGACGTTAAGCAATCAGTACGTGTATTGCATGGATGAAGAAGCAATTGATGTGACAACGATTTGTCAGAGAAATGAAACGGAAGATCCCATATGTCGTTAACAAATGAAACAAATGAATAATATTAGAGTGCAAATGGATTGTTGAGCAGTTTGATTATAAGTAACCTGTGAACTGACGTCCGTGTTGAGCATGAAGCTTAATTGGAAAACAAGTAAAAAATTGTAAATTGTCGTCAATGTTCAACATAGTAGGGAGTTTAAGAAATCAAACGATAAACGTTAACTTTACTACAACGTTATTTTTCATACTGCGATTTCACCAGATTATGTATTGCATTTTCGGTACAAGAAATAACGTTGCCGTAAAGTTAGCATTTATCGTTTGATTTCTTAAACTCCCTATTATTCGTAAATTAACATAAAAATTAACGTCAAACTCGTTGAAAACACATTCGCCTCGTGATTGCACCAGCGAACAGTTCTCTGGTTTCACTTTACCTTTCTTTACGGCAGCTCAGTCTTTTCTAGAGTTTCAGATTGTAAACTTCCACTTGAAAAAGACCCCGGTTGGGGTCGAAAATTTGTGAATTCTGGAGATTGACTTCTTGCTTATTATCATTTTGTGAGTCAATTTTGTGATATTCTGTATCTTGTCTTTACGGCAGGATATTTTCAAATCACCATCAGCGGCTGCGGATGCAATTTGAAAAGAGAATCTTTGCAATAAAAGTAGCCTAGGCCTAGTTAAACAACGTCGAACTATGTTTAGTAAATGAAATAAGTTCTTACCTCTGTTTGAAGCTCCTTCACGCAACCTTCAATCACTTCTTGTAGTATCCAAGTGTTAACAAGGATTATTCTGTCGAAATGCTTATATACCACACCCGGGGTTGTCTCTGTGCCCACGCTATATGACAAGTGACACCTAGCGATGGGGGAAATAAATCAAGACTCCATTTGAGCGATGGTTGACTAGCCTATTAGTGCTCGTGCCGATCACGGTTGGCGATGGTGGCGCCTGAGATAGGGATGGGTAGAAAGAGCATGGAGCCGCCTGAGACAGCTGACACAGGGATCTGTAGAAACAGCCTGACAGATTCAATAATACGTTAGTACCTTGCTGTGTCACCATTCGTCTTTATGTGTGAGCCTCCTTGCATTTTCAAATGAATTGTGGTGATTCGTACACTGACAAGAGGGCCGTACTCTTGAAGAGGGCCGTACAATAACAAGAGAGCCGTATTCTTATGTTTTTCTTCCTGTAGCACATTTTTTTTCCCGATACGTCAAAAACGTCATGTCGTCCCTTCTGTATTGTAGACATGATCGTGCCCCTATCAGAAACATGGCCCTGACTGCCCCTTCATCGATGACGGTGATTGACAGATTATATTGATAGTGGTGTGATTGACAGATAGTGGTGATGGCTGGCCTAATTGATCAGTCCTGCTGCCAACACTGGCAACAGTCTGGGAAGTGAAAGTGTCACGACGCCGGGCCCACGAAGTGACTCCAAACAGGTTCACCCAACAACTGGTTTCGTTGTTTATCGTATATACTTTATTCAAGACGCCTGGTCCACCAGGGACTGAAAATAAAATTACAACAAATAATAATAATAACACAACTTTGCATAATAGACAGATTGCCAAAGTTAGCCATGTTGGACCAAAAGGCAATAACAAACACTGAATGTACAGTGAATGTACACCATTGATATACAGCATGTTTTAAAACCTGCAATTTACACGAAACGTAACGTTAATGAAAAGTTACAAAATAAACACCTCCTCAGCAGTGCTACATGTGTTATGAACCGTGCCCAGGCCCAAATGTTTGCAGATATTTCCCACAAAAAGTTTTAAAAGACTTTTTAATGCCTTTTTTATGCCAAACCTCAGCTCCAGGTGTGTTGGTCCTATCCCACAGTGTGGAATCATGATGATTCACAAACCTGGACCCAAGGTTGGTTAAGCAACAAAAGTCTGTTTTTTTCTTTTCTGAATTATTATTCTACCAAAAGTAAGCCAAGGCTTAGTGCATATTAATGTATTATTACTGACGGTGATGTTATCTGAGACATTTTCATGGCAAACCTTTATGTTTTTGCAGATTTTAAAACATGCTGTACATGCAGAATGGTATACATTCACTGTAGATTCAGTGTTTGTTATTGCCTTTTGGTCCAACATGGCCGACTTTGGCAATCTGTCTATAAGCCTTTTTACGGATAGCATTTTGTGCGTAGTACGCATGCGCGAGAAGTGCATTGTGGGAACGAAAGGGGGCAGATTTGCCCCTTTCGTTCCCACAATGCACTTCTCGCGCATCACAAAATGCTATCCGTGAAAAGGCCTATGCCCACGTAAATTAAAACGTTGGAGGAATTATACTGACCTCGCTGTTCCTCCTGTCAGTATAATTCCTCCAAGTTAAAACTAATCAAGACAACTGCAGAGTGAGTGAACTAACGACATCTTCACAGTATAGTACCTCCCCACAACTACCAGCATGAGCAAAAAGATCGTCCACAAATCACTAAGAAACTTGTAGTGCTCCTTCTAACAATACATTGCGCTGAGTGCACTGTACATGGATGAACAGGGCAGTTTTCACTCCTCAACAAAAGTGTGCCGAAATTTCTTCTAAAAGCATTTTTCTAAGAGCAGCACGCAACCATTTGGGAAGAATAAAAGGCATTCTTTCAGATGATATGCGTCTTCAGCGCCAACTGTTTTTGAGTTTAGGGGGACACTGGATTTTTACTTAGAAGGAACACAGCAGCATAGGCTCAAGTTTCTATGTGCAAATACGATCAGCACAGACTTGAACTACTAGAATTCTACCTGAAGAACAACTACATGGAACACCCATGAATCTACGGGTCCATGCACACTGACTGCCTGGCTAGCCATCAACACTATGTAATGCCCGTGTTCAATGCGCAACGGGCGTGTACACACACGCCCTATTCCCTCAGCACAAACATATTTCAACTTGCTCGCCGAAAATTTGCGAAGTTTGACGACATAACACAAAACTAATCAGGTGGAGGTAATAATAGACAGGTTCACAACTCACCGCAAGCCTGTTGTAGTTGTATGATTTGAACGGATTTGTACGGTGGATGGCGCTTGATTCTTTTAGGCACCATCGGAATTCAACCCTGATCAAAATGGTGTTCTCTTGCCGCCACGCCAGGGCGCCACCCAGCAGCATTTACCAACACTACATGTATACTCCACACACCAGCACCCTCTAATGATCAAAATGAATATTATGTACACAATGCTCACAAGCACCATTTCACGAAATGAATAGCCTACTATGTACACTATGCTCACAAGCACTTTGTGACAGAAAGTTAATAAAAAAAGACCGCCAAACATTCTAAACAGGTGATGAGCAGACGCAACAAATCTTTCATTAAAGCAAGAGCAGTCGGAGAAAAAGCTCCAAAATATTAAACTTCTGGCGGGAATCGAACCAGGTGTGACAGGAATCAACGTCTGTGGAATACTAACCACCACACCACTGAGGACTCCACGCATAGCATCAACAGACACATGCAACCATTGAAGATTTACACCGGTTACTTTAGGCTACTTTGAAAACTGTTTGGAATGACCATAACCCATTGCCTCAATAGGTGTCACTAGTGGTTAAAACTATTGAAATGAAAGTGACATCCAGGTCCTGATCAATTTCCCATACAAATGGCGTCCATTGTATAGGACCTGGCGCCGTATGCACAAAACATCTTAAGTGTAAAATTTCCCTTAAACTATTGTTCCAAACAAAAGATAAGGGAAATCTTACACTTAAGATGTTTTATGCATACGGCCCCTGGTTGCTGCCCCATATCGTAGTTATGGAGGTGGAGGTGATTAACAACGAACGAATTGTGAATCCAGAAGACTGAACCAACAAGATGACCAGCATGTGACTCATAATGAATCACATGTTTGCACTGAAACTGACACACGACACCAATTTTACCCTGAACTGCTTTTATTCTTCAGTCGTTCCAAATCGGGCACTCTCTTACCCAATGTTGTGAAATGTATTCGTCTGGGCTTGCCCTGTTTATGCCGCATCAATTTCTTATTGGTCGACAGAGGTCCGTTCTAATTCATATCGTCACTGAGCATTGTTGTTACAAAATGGACCGTTTGTGACGGGCAATGAAACCTATAAAAGGCGACTCCTCCACGCAGCCGGCATCATTTGGGGGAAGCCTTGATCGAGTTTGGACGGCAGCCTATCCTAATCCTAAGGACCCATAGCAGACCGTTGGATACTAAGGTAAGTTTTCATTCAGCTCGTCGACATTCCGCCGCTTTTACCATTCTTCTTACTCGAAGACCGATTTGGTGTGTTCATTAGGCCTAGTTCCTGAGCTTGGTTTATCGTTAGTCTGACCTTGGAGGAATTATACAGGAATTATACTGTCAGTATAATTCCTCCAAGGTCTGACGGTGTGGCACCAACAGGTGATTGAATGCGTCCGAATATGGCTGCATTGACTGCTCCCGATACGTCTCTGATCAGGTTGTCGTTTTGTCGTTCGATGTCCTTCGTCGAAGCCCGGAGGATTAGGGCTAGGGCTAAGGTTAGGGTTAAGAATTTGGTGATCTCCAGCCAGACTGATTGCTGTGCTTTTTTTTCAGGATGTTGCTTACGCTCGGTTTTCTGGTTTGGTCGGCGATGGTCCATGCGGCGGACGCCATCACTGGTGAGTAGGCCTTCCTGTGTATTGGTCATTTTTTTTATGTTCATGTTGCTACAAACACCTCGCAAGCAGGGTGTATTGTGATTTTTTTTCTTTTTTTTTCTAATTTGAATGCGCAAACTGTTAACTGCAGAATGTTGACCACTGCTGGTGTTATGAGACGTCCAACTTTCTTTTTCAGTGGTGGGCGCCCCATGCACGAACCATACGATATGCAACTACGATCCGCCTCAACCACTCCGTCACTCATTTCTGTGACGCTGGCTCGTGTCGCTGTACATCTCTGTATTACGGAGACTTCACCGAAGACGTTTGTTACAGAGGTACGGACATGGTCGAAGCACAGGGACATGGCGACGTTCACCACCCGATATTGGCGACTTTCGCAACCAAGTTGATAATCTGATCATCAGTGTACATATGTAACCAAATCTTTTTGCACCGAAAGTAAGGTGAAATGTGAAATTAGGCCTACACAACAGGGACTTGCAAATACATGTAGACGTACAGCAATTGGGCTTGAAACGGTGCATTTGGCTTTTTCAGCTGTGATCGGTGATGTCTGCTCCACGAAGAATAGTCCTGTGGTCTTCTGTAAGACCGCCAGCGACAACGCCATTTGTGCTGCCGATGGGACCTGTGCCTGTGGTGTGGGTTTTTATCAAACGGTGAATTCGTATGGCCAGAAAATTTGCGAACCAGGTCAGTATCACTCAGGAAGTTGCTGTTTGTAGTCGTATTCCACAATGAACGATTTTTTCCCCCAAGTGAAATCCCTCCCCTGTCCCTTACCGTCGTATCCCTGATTTTACTTTGTATTGCAGTTACAATTGATTCGGCATGTGACCCGGCGAATGACGGCCTTGTCTTCTGCCAAGCTGGAATTTCCAATGCTGTCTGTGACAACTCGAGAAGCGCGTGCATGTGTCCTGTTGGAATGGCCTTCGTCCCTGATTTGAACAAGTGTATGAATGAAAGTTCGCATCCGATGTGCGATAAGTGTAAGACAATTAAAGCAAGAGCAGTCGGAGAAAAAGCTCCAAAATATTAAACTTCTGGCGGGAATCGAACCAGGTGTGACAGGAATCAACGTCTGTGGAACACTAACCACCACACCACTGAGGATTCCACGCATAGCATCAACAGACACATGCAACCATTAGATTTACACCGGTGTAGGCTACTTTGAAAACTGTTTGGAATGACCATAACCCATTGCCTCAATAGGTGTCACTAGTGGTTAAAGCTATTGAAATGAAAGTGACATCCAGGTCCTGATCAATTTCCCATACAAATGGCGTCCATTGTATAGGACCTGGCGCCGTATGCACAAAACATCTTAAGTGTAAAATTTCCCTTAAACTATTGTTCCAAACAAAAGATAGGGAAATCTTACACTTAAGATGTTTTATGCATACGGCCCCTGGTTGCTGCCCCATATCGTAGTTATGAAGGTGGAGGTGATTAACAACGAACGAATTGTGAATCCAGAAGGCTGAACCAACAAGATGACCAGCATATGTGACTCATAATGAATCACATGTTTGCACTGAAACTGACACACGACACCACTTTTACCCTGAACTGCTTTTATTCTTCAGTCGTTCCAAATCGGGCACTCTCTTACCCCATGTTGTGAAATGTATTCGTCTGGGAAAGTGCTTGCCCTGTTTATGCCGCATCAATTTCTTATTGGTCGACAGAGGTCCATTCTAATTCATATCGTCACTGAGCATTGTTGTTACAAAATGGACCGTTTGTGACGGGCAGTGAAACCTATAAAAGGCGACTCCTTCACGCAACCGGCATCATTTGGGGAAGCCTTATCGAGTTTGGACGGCAGCCTATCCTAATCCTAAGGACCCATAGCACACCGTTGGATACTAAGGTAAGTTTTCATTCAGCTCGTCGACATTCCGCCGCTTTTACCATTCTTCTGAATCGAAGAATTTGGTGTGTTCATTAGGCCTAGTTCCTGAGCTTGGTTTATCGTTAGTCTGGCGGTGTGGCACCAACAGGTGATTGAATGCGTCTGAATATGGCTGCATTGACTGCTCCCGATACGTCTCTGATCAGGTTGTCGTTTCGTCGTTCGATGTCCTTCGTCGAAGCCCGGAGGACTAGGGCTAGGGTTAAGAATTTGGTGATCTCCAGCCAGACTGATTGCTGTGCTTTTTTCAGGATGTTGCTTACGCTCGGTTTTCTGGTTTGGTCGGCGATGGTCCATGCGGCGGACGCCATCACTGGTGAGTAGGCCTTCCTGTGTATTGGTCATTTTTTTAATGTTCATGTTGCTACAAACACCTCGCAAGCAGGGTGTATTGTGATTTTTTTTTTTTTTCTAATTTGAATGCGCAAACTGCAGAATGTTGACCACTGCTGGTGTTATGAGACGTCCAACTTTCTTTTTCAGTGGTGGGCGCCCCATGCACGAACCATACGACATGCAACTACGATCCGCCTCAACCACTCCGTCACTCTTTCTGTGACGCTGGCTCGTGTCGCTGTACATCTCTGTATTACGGAGACTTCACCGAAGACGTTTGTTATCGAGGTACGGACATTGCCCGAGCACAGGGAGATTGGCGACTTTCGCCACTCGATATTGGCGACTTTCGCAACCAAGTTTGATCTGATCATCAGTGTACATACGTAACAAATTATTTTTGTATACCGAAAGTAAGGTGAAATTAGGCCTACACAACACGGACTTGCAAATAGACGTAAAGCAATTGGGCTTGAACCAGTGTATTTGGCTTTTTCAGCTGTGCTCGGTGATGTCTGCACCACGAAGAATAGTCCGGCGGTCTTTTGTAAGACCGCCAGCGACAACGCCATTTGTGCTGCCGATGGGACCTGTGCCTGTGGTGTGGGTTTTTATCAAACGGTGAATTCGTATGGCCAGAAAATTTGCGAACCAAGTAAGTATCGCTCAGGCAGTTAGTTGCTGTTTGGAGTCGTATTCCAGAATGAGATTTTTCCCCCAGTAAAATCCCTCCCCTGTCCCTTACCGTCCTATCACCTGATTTTACTTTGTATTGCAGTTACAATTGATTCGGCATGTGACCCGGCGAATGACGGCCTTGTCTTCTGCCAAGCTGGAATTTCCAATGCTGTCTGTGACAACTCGAGAAGCGCGTGCATGTGTCCTGTTGGAATGGCCTTCGTCCCTGATTTGAACAAGTGTATGAATGAAACTTCGCATCCGATGTGCGATAAGTGTAAGACCACTGGAGGGAACTGTTACGACGCCGACAACAACGGTTTTCCAACTGGATGTGCCTGCCAAAAGCAGGTGAACAAAGGTTTCATGGGAGGAATCCTTTGTGAAGCCATTGTTCGCCCGCGTGTCTGCATACGGTATACCTCAACGACCCGAAGCGGCCTTGTCGAGGATGTCCATAGTTTGGGCCAATATTTTTACGGCTCGGATGGCATGCCTACGGGTTCAAAAGGTATTTTTACACCTGCACTACGTATGCCTCTGCTTTCAGCACCGCTTGGGGGTTTCTGCCATCGTGATGGTTCAGTTTCGTGCGCAAATGCCAACTCTCATTGTGTCCACGCGAGAAGACTAACCCATCAGTATTCATGTGAATGTCAGCCCGGATATATCCCAGTACCGTCCAAGGAAAACTCGTTCAAAAAGGAGTGTCGTAAGTAGTGTTCTATATAGGCCTACGGATTGGACAGAGAGATCAATGCTGATCATTGACCGATCATGCAATCAGTAATTTTGAGCGACTTGCCTGGGGCTGCAATCAGAGCGACACCCAAAGGGCATCACGACCGCGATGCATTATCAACCGGCGTGTCGATGTAGCGTGTAGCTCTGTGATTGCAGTCTGTAGCCGGTCGGCTTATACGTGCAGCTGGTCAATTTGGCCCAATATTCGTGAAATGAAAGGATCCCAGTATGATCCTTGTATTGGTATAGGATGCGGGCCTAAAAGATTGTATCGTACGCTTAACACATTACAAAATTGCAGTTCTCCCTCTGCGAACTTGTGGAGGAAAGACCACTGATCCCGCTACACCACTCGGTCACGCGACAGATAATTAAGCCTCATGAAGTGATCATGGCGAAAGTAAATGAAATGTCATTTGTTGTCCAGCATTGAACATCTCATTTCAGACCACACGATTACCTCGAAGACGGACCCCAACTGCCAATGGTGTCAAAAACGGGGAGGCACGTGTTATGATGTCGACGAGGATGGTCTCCGTGATGGCTGCCGCTGTCCATTCTCTAAAAGTTCGAGCGATCCTAATGATCCCAGCAAAGACTGCGATACTGATCATGGTAAGGTTTAGATCCTATTAAGTAGACTCGTGTGTACCGAGGTTGTTACATAATATGCTTGCACGGAGGTCCAGCCACTTGCTCGACAAAATAGCCAGTTCAAAATGCTACGTGTATCCACCCGTCGGCGATGGACGAGGGCCTCCGTAGAGGACGACACACGGTTGCAGCTTTTCACAATGTCGATATAATTTACGGCGCGGGTACTTGAACCCAGACGACGATCTTTTGTCCCTGATGTCTCCTAATTTTTTCCAGTATCGGTCAAATGTGCATCGACCACAATGAAGTTATGTTACTATCCTCATGACACGGCCAAGTTTCCCGACATGGCAACTAGACTTGACGATAGAGGAAATCGCATGTCTACATACAGAATCGTTTCGCCAAAGAGCCCTGCGTCTTTAAGAAAAACGGTAATGGTCAGTGGTGCCTTACGCTGAGCTTATCCACGGGCGAGACCGACACATGCGGGACGCGTGTCGGTTATCCACAGGTCGGTATCTTTAGCGCTTGCTGACATTCCAGGTGCTTTTACGGATTTTTACCCGCTTCAAGGCGTATCCTTGATTACATGTCTTCGTTCTCCTTGCAGCATTCACTCGTCTCTTACAACAACTGGATGATTCTTCAGATGAAGGAATTGGGCCGAAGTACCGCAGACGCAAACTTCCATGTCTACTGCAAGTTTGACACCATTGCTCACACGTTCACCGCCATGGGAACTGAAGTTGTCAGGTGCGTAGTGAAAGAACGCTGATCTCCACGATTTTTAAACCACGGTTTACGTGTTGACAGATATTTCGGTGATTCCTCGGTATATTCATCTAAATAACTTTTTCAGCTTCCCTTCCCTTCATTCCGAGGGAGAGGAAGTCCACCCAACTCTGGCGATGAAAATAACGGACGAGTTCGGAAGGGATGCGATCGCTCAAGGAATCCGTCTCGGTCAACGAGCCCGTCTAGAGATCAGAATGACGGAGAACAAGAATGTCTACACCTCAATCAGGCCCGAAGTGTGTATCGTGTCCGACAGACCAGAGCTTGCAAACCCTGCCACCAAATCGATGTTGCTCCTCTTTGATAGGTACGTGAACTTAAGGGCCAGTGAGCTACACTAGCTGCTCAGAGATAAGTCTAATACGAGCATTCGCCATCTCGTGGTATGTACCTTCTCCCACCGCCCCTCCTTGCCCGCCCCCCGGGTCTCGGCGGCGAACAGCTCGACATGACGGTTCATGCACATTTCATTGGCGGCTCTGAACTTCAGAGTACACTGTAGTTCATACGAACATATGCCTAGTCAAATTTCTACCTTTTTTAGACGAACTTTTCAATGCTAGAAACGACTTTCCTCCTTGCAGCTGTCCGGTAAAGGACTCCTACCTGACAAGGAACAACTTCTATCACGACCCGTCCACCAAAGAGATCAGCCGAACAGGTTTCTTCCCGATGTTTAAATTCGAGGAGACCGACTTCGTCTTCTTCCATTGTGCAGTGAGGACGTGCCGAGAATCGGGCAAGTGCGACCCGGTAGGTATTGCTGACGATGCATTTCCAACGAACTCCCTCAAGGGTGCATGCAAATTTTTTTTACCTTTCCCCTAGCAGCGTTATTGTAATGGTAGATACCACCTCGATAGCAGCGTTATTGTAATGGTAGATACCACCTCGATAGCGCTTAAGCAACCGGTTGCACCTTCTCGCATTTACACTTGTGGCAACGTGAGTGAATCGCTCCATCCTTCGGCCGCAGCGCCTTTCAAACTGCTGAACTAGAAAGTCCTGCTTCAGGCTTTATTCAACGCAACCCTTAATTTTCAGGTTGACTGTAGTGCCAAGGGACGTAAGCGACGAGAGATCGGCTCGCAGGCGGATGACGGAGAACTTGTTCTGTACAGAGGAACTCGCCAGGTCGCCCCAAAAGCAACGTCCCTAGAGAACCTTCAGAGTGAGGCAATCCGTGTTTACAAGGACGGGAAGGATCAACTTGGCTTCAACAAGGACGATGTTGCACGGCATGGGACCAAGAAATGTAAGTACCAAATAGCGCAACACGTCCTTTGCAATAAAGGATGTGTTCTGGTACCGAGGTCGGCAGCCTTCTTTCAGGGTGGCCACGCCGTGGAGTCCACCCTACTTTTTAGACCCAAATCAAAGATCTAACAGCACCCTCGAAACAATAACGGGGAAAAATCTTGATGCTTCCCTGAAGGAAGTTTCTAGTTCTGACGGCAGTATTGAGCCGAGGGAGTTCAGTAACGACCGAATCTTGTCCGCGCAGTAGCGGGGACTTGTCGCCTTTTTGCGTGACCTAGCATGCATATATGCTAGATTGCAATATTCAGCTAGATTGCCATTATTCAGTAGGGAGACTTCAAAATATTGATTTTGTTTCAGCATGGTTGTCCCGCCACCTCTGGTTGATAGTCGGCGTTGGTGCAGCTGCCGTGTTTTTGGTCGCCACCGTCTCTGGAGTGGCCGCCTACATGATCCGGAAAGGGCGAAAGGAGGAAAACCCTGATTGTCAAAACGAGACGAGATGTTAGTCGCCTTGCTCCTCGAAAAGGTCTGAATTACCCGACGGACATTCACCATACTCTAATCTCTCGAGATTAAGGACATCTCGGTTGTTGACAGCGTCGCTGTATTGGACATCGTTACATTTCTACCGACTTCGTTCGTTGCCGGATTTTTAGACCGTTTGCCGTCATGTTTCTATTTAGCAATTGTAGGTGTGAATGACTATTTTGGATTGTTTTATCCACTCTACGAAATGACTTGGATGGCATGGTCATCAGATGTTGGTTTCGTATTGATATTCGCCACCTACTGCTATTGGCGTGTTTCGTTTTTTAACACATGCAGTCATGACGCCTTGTAGGTGGTCTGTTTGTTGGTGTTCAGTATTGCTGTTACCGTTATGTTTTATGGAAAACATAACTTCGTTTATTGTGGCAGTGACATGAAATCCTGCGTGCGGTGTGCACTTGCCGCTGCCGCCGTCTCCGCTATACATGAAAGTATAATCTTAATTTGCACTACATGTAAAAGACCCGACACTGTTGAACAAAGCACCTGTTTAACATGGCACTGTTAGAAATTGCTAAACTACTAGTTATATCGTACACTCCTCCTTGTTAGCTATAGCCTCTCGTTACTGTAACGTGTACATTACCAGATGGTATGCGGTTTTCTTGCTACTGTTTATTAAGGTATGCTGTACTTTGCTGGTTATCTGAATGTTGGTTGTTGATGGACGAAAATATAAATTATAAAATCAACGTATTCTCTTGGAGTACATTGTATAATGGACATTTGGCCATATTCCCATGTTGCTAATCCTTCGCCCGACTTGCTGGTATACTTTAACGTCAGAACACGGTATACTTTAACGTCAGAACACGGTATACTTTAACGTCAGAACACTTGTTTTCTGTCTTGTCCCACCCTCAATCATGCAGTATGGAGTAGGCATGTGTAGATGGCTTGGCTACCGTCCCTCGGGTCGGACGGCGCAGTGGCCGACGATTCGCCCGTTGCCGTATTCTCATACGTAGCCGAGACTTGTGCCTTTAGCCCGTTTTCCACCAGACCGGTTTCCGCCGAGGGTTTGCAGCGCCGGGGCGGTTTTCACAGGCATTGGGACAATAAACGCGCCATGCATTGTTAAACCATCTAAGGATTATCCAAAACCCTGTGAAATCGCAAAACGCAATGCGGGAAACCGGTCAAGTGGAAACGGGCCAACCTAGGCGCACATGTGCGGCAAACCTCGATGCGGTAGGGGTGTAGGCGGATGACGGAGAACTTGTTCTGTACAGAGGAACTCGCCAGGTCGCCCCAAAAGCAACGTCCCTAGAGAACCTTCAGAGTGAGGCAATCCGTGTTTACAAGGACAGGAAGGATCAACTTGGCTTCAACAAGGACGATGTTGCACGGCATGGGACCAAGAAATGTAAGTACCAAATAGCGCAACACGTCCTTTGCAATTAGGATTTGTTCTGGTACCGAGGTCGGCAGCCTGGGAAATCTTGATGCTTCCCTGAAGGAAGTTTCTAGTTCTGACGGCAGTATTGAGCCGAGGGAGTTCAGTAAGGACCGAATCTTGTCCGCGCAGTAGCGGGGACTTGTCGCCTTTTTGCGTGACCTAACATGCATATATGCTGGATTGCAATATTCAGTAGGGCGACTTCAAAATATTAATTGAAGATTTTGTTTCAGCATGGTTGTCCCGCAACCTCTGGTTGATAGTCGGCGTTGGTGCAGCTGCTGTATTTCTGGTCGCCATCGTCTCTGGAGTGGCCGCCTATATGATCCGGAAAGGGCGGAAGGAGGGAAACCCAGATTGTCAAAACGAGACGAGATGTTAGTCGCCTTGCCCACGGTCTGAATTACCCGACGGACATTCAGAATACTCGAATCTCTCGAGATGAAGGACATCTCGGTTGTTGACAGCGTCGCTGTATTGGACATCGTTACATTTCTATCGACTTAAGTCGATCGTTAGTTGCAGGATTTTTAGACCGTTTGCCGTCATGTTTCTATTTAGCAATTGTAGGTGTGAATGACTATTTTGGATTGTTTTATCCACTCTACGAAATGACTTGGATGGTGTGGTCATCAGATGTTGGTTTCGTATTGATATTTGCCACCTACTGCTATTGGCGTGTTTCGTTTTTAACACGTGCAGTCATGACACCTTGTAGGTGGTCTGTTTGTTGGTGTTCACTATTGCTGTTACCGTTGTTTTATGGAAAACATAACTTCGTTTATTGTGGCAGTGACATGAAATCCTGCGTGCGGTGTGGACTTGCCGCTGCCGCCGTCTCCGCTATACATGAAAGTATAATCTTAATTTGCACTACATGTAAAAGACCCGACACTGTTGAACAAAGCACCTAGGTTTTCTTGCTACTGTTTATTAAGGTATGCTGTACTTTGCTGGTTATCTGAATGTTGGTTGTTGATGGACGAAAATATAAATTATAAAATCGACGTATTCTCTTAGTACTTGTATTTGGCCAAATTCCCATGTTGCTAATCCTTCGCCCGACTTGCTGGTATACTTTAACGTCAGAACACTTGTTTTCTGTCTTGTCCCACCCTCAATCATGCAGTCGGATCGCATGGAGCAGGCATGTGTAGATGGCTTGGCTACCGTCCCTCGGGTCGGACGGCGCAGTGGCAGACGATTCGCCCGTTGCCGTATTCTCATACGTAGCCGAGGCTTGTGCCTTTAGCCCGTTTTCCACCAGACCGGTTTCCGCCGCGTTTTTGCAGCGCCGGGGCGGTTTTCACAGGCATTGGGGCAATCGACGCCCCATGTATTGTTAAACCATCTAAGGATTATCCAAAACCCTGTGAAAACGCAATGTGGGAAACCGGTCAAGTGGAAACGGGCTTTTAAGCTAGGTGCACATGTGCGGCAAGTCTCGAT
>NMRB01002353.1:75843-89328 GCA_002633025.1 Notospermus geniculatus
TAGTTTGGTTCCCGAACCCACCGCTAGGGCTATGAGGGTTCGGTATTGGCTTCTGGCCGCACCGAGATTTCTGGTGTCTGACGTCACGAGACACTCTCCAACCGCAAGGGAGACACTCTCCAACTCACGCCATTATCAGGTGATCAGTAGTACACAAAATGGTGGAATACATTATGCGACGTCAACGAGAGAATCTCCAACCGAATTTTCTTAGGGGTTTGATGGAGGTGAGTTTGAGACTTGCTGCAGAAGCAACACAATTTGCCTTGAATGCCTTTTCGAGAGCATAACGCTTTTATTTCCCCGACCTTTTCTGCACATGATATGTACGCGGTGCCTATACAACACACAGCATCAACATGCGCTGCATGCACAGGTCACCGCCGAATTCCACCAACAATTCAGCAAGTTTGTCGTTTTTACCAGCCTCTGAATCAAATAAACTTCTCCGCTTCTCGATGGTTGTGTTCCCGGCCGAAAACATTAGGCTTTTCCCTTGAACACTTGAATTCACTTTGTGACATTTGCCAACCACGTGCCTAAGTTTACATAGTGATTCTAAAAATAGTAACGCCATATAAGGAAATGCTGGGAAGCCAATACCGAACCCTCATAGCCCTAGCGGTGGGTTCGGGAACCAAACTACATTCATTCTTGATCGAGCACCTAGTGGATTTTCCTGTGTATTGGTCCGTTAGAACTTTGCTGCCATCTTTTGGCAATACGCGCGGCTGACTGCTCCTATTACAATATGAAGTACATGTATATACATGCATGTACATAATGTAGCAGAGGAAATGTAGAGAAAAACATGGGATTAAATCACTGTCATGGCCAGGTTGATGACATAAATTAGTTTGGTATTGGTTTCATTAGAATTAAAGGGAATTGCAACTGAAAAAATATTTGGAATTAGAAATTGAAAAGGGGTCAAGTTGTTGAAAACATTTGCCTGAAAATGTCAACAAAATGTTTTAAATCCAATTTGATTGGCCGAGAGCATGATGGTGGTGTTAGTTAACACAACAATATTTTTTTCACAAATTTCATTATATTTCCTGACGTACAACTAGATTCTGCAGGGTGAAAAGCAGTCGAAGTCTGACCAGTGCTGCCAAGAAAGGGTGGTGAATTCCTGGTGAGTGAACCTGCCACTCTGGGTGATAAAATGTCGATCCCTGGACGAATGAGAATTGTCGAATGAGTGTCGAACCCCTGACCAGGGTGTTCAGGGTTTACGTCCACCGCTGCACTACTCAGCCTGTGCTATCATGGGATTCAGGAATGAGCCAGATTGATGTGATTCGATAGAAGTAATTTTTTGTACGTTAAAACGTAGGCGTATACGTATCTTTATAAGCACCACGTATGACGTATGACTGATAGAAAATGCCTTAGCTCGATACGTCATACGTGACACGGACGTCCTCTTCCACGTCATGTCCTCTTCTTCGCTTAGCAATATGCATTATAAAGGCGTTCATGCTCAACATGACAAAGGGCCTGCTGACCGGTCTATCTGTTGATAGTGGTGGTGATTGACAGATAGTGGTGTAGATAATGGCTGAAGGGTTCCAGCTTATGGGGACCCTCACTGCCCCAATACCTGTCGCTATAGGGGTTAAAACTATTGAAATGAAACTGACATCCCGGTCCTGATCAATTTCCCACACAAAAGGCGTCCACATTGTATAGGACCGGGTTTCGGTGTGCTGCCCTCTATCGTAGCTATGATCCCCATTAAAGATAATGTATCACGGATATTTTCGCGGGCCGCGAAATTCATTGTTTATTTACATTTTGTTTGTTTATGTCCAGTCTTTCTTTGTCTTATGAGTAAATTGTTGGTGGCATGCCTCTCTAGAAATTCTGTTGATTCCAAAAGTATTCATTTTGATGAGTTGGCATGTCCCAAAAGTCCAAAATAACATAATGTAAACATTCATGTATACAAACATTGGATGTAAACAATGAAGTCGTGATATATTATCTTTAATCAGTCCTGCTGCCAATAGGGAGGTTGAGATCCGGTTCACGGATCCTTATACGTATACGGATACAATTCTGTACAACGAGGACAAATTTTGTGTACATTTCGATCCGTATACGTATACGGATCCGTGATAAGCCGCTGATCTCAACCTCCCTACTGTTTTGAATAAGAGGACCATTATTAACCCATTGCCTCAATAGGTGTCACTAGTGGTTAAAGCTATTGAAATGAAAGTACGTCCTGATCAATTTCCCACACAAAGGGTGTCCATGATTGTATTGGACGCAGTTATGGTGCTGCTGTTTATCGTAGTTAAAATCCCCATTGGAGGTGATTGACAACGAACGAAGTGAACCAGAAAACTTAACCAACAAGATGACCAGCATGTGACTCAAAATGAATCACCTGTTTGCACTGAAAGTGACACACGACACCTGTCTTTCATTGAAATGCTTTTATTCTGGCACTCTCTTACCCAATGTTGTGAAATGTATTCGTCTGGGAAAGTGCTTGCCCTGTTTATGCCGCATCAATTTCTTATTGGTCGACAGAGGTCCATTCTAATTCATATCGTCACTGAGCATTGTTGTTACAAAATGGACCGTTTGTGACGGGCAGTGAAACCTATAAAAGGCGACTCCTCCACGCAGCCGGCATCATTTGGGGGAAGCCTTGACCGAGTTTGGACGGCAGCCTATCCTAATCCTAAGGACCCATAGCAGACCGTTGGATACTAAGGTGAGTTTTCATTCAGCTCGTCCACATTCCGCCGCGTTTACCATTCTTCTGACTCGAAGACCGATTTGGTGTGTTCATTAGGCCTAGTTCCTGAGCTTGGTTTATCTTGAGTCTGACGGTGTGGCACCAACAGGTGATTGCATGCGTCCGAATATGGCTGTATTGAATTCTGCTCCCCGATACGTCCCTGATCAGGTTGTCGTTTCGTCGTTCTGTCGTTCGATGTCCTTCGTCGAAGCCCGTAGGGCTAGGGCTAGGGTTAGGGCTAGGGTTAGGGTTAAGAATTCGGTGATCTCCGGCCAGACTGATTGCTGTGCTTTTTCAGGATGTTGCTTACGCTCGGTTTTCTGGTTTGGTCGGCGATGGTCCATGCGGCGGACGCCATCACTGGTGAGTAGGCCTTCCTGTGTTTCGGTCCTTTTTTTATGTTCATGTTGCTACAAACACCTCGCAAGGAGGGTGTATTGTGATTTTTTTTAAATTTGAATTCGCAAACTTAACTGCAGAATGTTCACCACTCCTGGTGTTATGATATGTTAAACTTTCTTTTCAGTGGTGGGCGCCCCATGCACGAACCATACGATATGCAACTACGATCCGCCTCAACCACTCCGTCACTCCTTCTGTGACGCTGGCTCGTGTCACTGTACATCTCTGTATTACGGAGACTTCACCGAAGACGTTTGTTACAGAGGTACGGACATTGTCGGAGCATAGGGATATTGGCAACTTTCGCCATCGATATTGGCGACTTTCGCAACCAAGTTTGATAATCTGATCATCAATGTACGTACGTAAACAATCTTTTTTGTACCGAAAGTAAGGTGAAATTAGGCCTACACAACAGGGACTTGCAAATAGACGTACAGTAATTGGGCTTCAAACAGGTGCATTTGGCTTTTTCAGCTGTGCTCGGTGATGTCTGCTCCACGAAGAATAGTCCTGTGGTCTTCTGTAAGACCGCCAGCGACAACGCCATTTGTGCTGCCGATGGGACCTGTGCCTGTGATGTGGGTTTTTATCAAACAGTGAATTCGTATGGCCAGAAAATTTGCGAACCAGGTAAGTATCGCTCAGGAAGTTAAAGTTGCTGTTTGTAGTCGTATTCCACAATGAACGATTTATTTCCCCCCAAAGTAAAGTCCCTTGCCGTCGTATCCATGATTTTACTTTGTATTGCAGTTACAATTGATTCGGCATGCGACCCGGCGAATGACGGCCTTGTCTTCTGCCAAGCTGGAATTTCCAATGCTGTCTGTGACAACTCGAGAAGTGCGTGCATGTGTCCTGTTGGAATGGCCTTCGTCCCTGATTTGAACAAGTGTATGAATGAAAGTTCGCATCCGATGTGCGATAAGTGTAAGACCACTGGAGGGAACTGTTACGACGCCGACAACAACGGTTTTCCAACTGGATGTGCCTGCCAAAAGCCCAAGAAAACTAGTGGGGAGATGCCAGACATTTCCCTGACTGTTGGATGTGATCAAGGTTTAGGTAATTGTCCCATGTATTGGCTAATTCAGGCGATCGCCAAGGTCTAACGAGTGTTAAATCATTGGTCCTTGCCCTCTACATAATCCAGAGGGACCTAACCATTGTGGGATGCATATCCCAGTAAGCGCAGGGAGTTTCAAGTGAACCACCCTCGACCTCCCTGCCCCCAACCCAAGCCTGCCGCACACTGGGGCTCTCTGCTGAGCAAAGTCAGTCGAGACGGTTTGCTCAGCAGATGGCTCCAGTGTGCGGCAGGCTCGTTCACTAATTCCCAGAGGGACACTCTCTGGCCCACCCTGTAGAATAACCGGACATTGACCTTGGGCTTAGTTTACAGTGATACATGTACACGTCACGAACACGCAGGTGAACAAAGGTTTCATGGGAGGAATCCTTTGTGAAGCCGTTGTTCGCCCGCGTGTCCGTGTCGCGTGTGCCTCGATGTAAACTCAGCCTTACGACCACGCAGGTGAACAAAGGCTTCATGGGAGGAATCCTTTGTGAAGCCGTTGTTCGCCCGCGTGTCTGCATACGGTATACCTCAACGACCCGAAGCGGCCTTGTCGAGGATGTCCATAGTTTGGGCCAATATTTTTACGGCTCGGATGGCATGCCTACGGGTTCAAAAGGTATTTTTACACCTGCACTACGTATGCCTCTGCTTTCAGCACCGCTTGGAGGTTTCTGCCATCGTGATGGTTCAGTTTCGTGCGCAAATGCCAACTCTCGTTGTGTCCACGCGAGACGACTAACCCATCAGTATTCATGTGAATGTCAGCCCGGATATATCCCAGTACCGTCCAAGGAAAACTCGTTCAAAAAGGAGTGTCGTAAGTAGTGTTCTATATACGGATTGGGCAGCGAGATCAATGCTGATCGACAGATCATGCAATCGGTAATTTTGAGCGACTTGCCCGAGGCTGCAATCGGAGCGACACGCAAAGTACGCAGAACGAAAAAGTGGGAAATTTTGTATAACGGCAATTTTTTGGAAGTTTTGTCATATCTCCAAATGACATTCAGAATCCGCCGGGTGCCACTCTGGCACCCTTGAGCGTTTTGAGAAAATCCCGTTCAATGATAAAGTCAGTTCCAAAAATTCAAACGGGATTTTCTCAAAACGCTCTGAACCTCTGTAGTTTAGTGATATAAAAAATGCAAAAAAAATGCTGTTATACAAAAAGTACCACTTCTCAGAAAATCGGTTTTGCGTTCGGACTAAGGGCTCGCGACCGTGATGCCATATCCACCGGCGTGTCGATGTAGCGTGTAGCTCTTGATTGCAGTCTATGGCCGGTCGGCTTATACGTGCAGCTGGTCAATTTGGCCCAATATTCGTGAATGAAAGGATCCCAGTATGATCCTTGTATTGGTATAGGATGCGGGCCTACGATTGTATCGTACGCTTAAACATTACTAAATTGCAGTTCTCCCTCTGCGAACTTGTGGAGGAAAGACCACTGATCCCGCTACACCACTCGGTCACGCGACATAATTAAGCCCCATGAAGTGATCATGGCGATAGTAAATGAAATTACATATAATTTAATTGTAAAGCATTGAACATCTTATTTCAGACCACACGATTACCTCGAAGACGGACCCCAACTGCCAATGGTGTCAAAAACGGGGAGGCACGTGTTATGATGTCGACGAGGATGGTCTCCGTGATGGCTGCCGGTGTCCATTCTCTAAAAGTTCGAGCGATCCTAATGATCCCAGCAAAGACTGCGATACTGAACATGGTAAGGTTTCGATCCTATTAAGTAGACTCGTGTGTACCGAGGTTGTTACATAATATGCTTGCACGGAGGTCCAGCCACTTTATAGCCTAATTGCTCAAACAATCGCAGCCGTTCAAAATGACATCAACCCGTCGGCGATGGACGAGGGTTTCCGACGGAAGGTTTCGACGTTTCACGATGTCCCTATACTTTAAGGGGCGGGTACTTAAAACGAGACCTTTTGATATAATTAACGGCGCGGGTACTGAAACAGGAGGCGATCTTTTGTCCCTGATGTCCCCTACTTTTTTTCCAGTGTCGGTCAAATGTGCATCGACCACAATGAAGTTATGTTACTATCCTCATGACACGGCCAAGTTTCCCGACATGGCAACTAGACTTGACGATAGGAAATCGCATGTCTACATACAGAACCGTTTCGCCAAAGAGCCCTGCGTCTTTAAGAAAAACGGTAATGGTCAGTGGTGCCTTACGCTGAGCCTATCCACGGGCGAGACCGACACATGCGGGACGCGTGTCGGTTATCCACAGGTCGGTATCTTTAGCGCTTGCTGACATTCCAGGTGCTTTTACGGATTTTTACCCGCTTGAAGGCGTATCCTTGATTACATGTCTTCGTTCTCCTTGCAGCATTCTCTCGTCTCTTACAACAACTGGATGATTCTTCAGATGAAGGAATTGGGCCGAAGTACCGCAGACGCAAACTTCCATGTCTACTGCAAGTTTGACACCATTGCTCACACGTTCACCGCCATGGGAACTGAAGTTGTCAGGTGCGTAGTGAAAGAACGCCGATCTCCGGAATTTTCAACCACGGTTTACGTGTGGACCAGATTTCGGTGCTTCCTCGGCAAATTCATCTAAATAACTCGCTCTTTTTCAGCTTCCCTTCCCTTCATTCCGAGGGAGAGGAAGTCCATCCAGCTCTGGCGATGAAAATAACGGACGAGTTCGGAAGGGATGCGATCGCTCAAGGAATCCGTCTGGGTCAACGAGCCAGTCTCGAGATCAGAATGACGGAGAACAAGAATGTCTACACCTCAATCAGGCCCGAAGTGTGTATCGTGTCCGACAGACCAGAGCTTGCAAACCCTGCCACCAAATCGATGTTGCTGCTCTTTGATAGGTACGTTAACTTTTTTAAAGAAGCAGGTGAACTACACGAGCTGTTTCGTCAGCTTGACTTGGTGAATGCTCTTCTTCGGCAACTCTCATGTGGTGTCCATCTAGCTTCTCCCCGGTCTCGGCGGCGAACAGATCGACTGACGGTTGATGCACATTTCGTTGGCGGCCATAACTTTCTGGTAGTTCGTACGAACACACGCCTATCGATTTCTACCTTTTTTCGAGGTTCTCGATGCTAGAAACGACTTTCCTCCTTGCAGCTGTCCGGTAAAGGACTCCTACCTGACAAGGAACAACTTCTATCACGACCCGTCCACCAAAGAGATCAGCCGAACAGGTTTCTTCCCGATGTTTAAATTCGAGGAGACCGACTTCGTCTTCTTCCATTGTGCAGTGAGGACGTGCCGAGAATCGGGCAAGTGCGACCCGGTAGGTATTGCTGTCGATGCATTTCCAACCAGCTCTAAGGGGTGCATGCCATTTTAACTTTCCCTAGCAGCGTTACTTTAATGGTAGATACCACCTCGATAGCCCTTGAGCAACCGGTTGCACCTCGCATTTACACCCGTGGGAACGTGCGTGAATCGCTCCATCCTTCGGCCGCAGCGCCTTTCAAACTGCCGAACTAATAAAGTCCTGCTTCAGGCTTTATTCAACACCACCCTTAATTTTCAGGTTGACTGTAGTGCCAAGGGACGTAAGCGACGAGAGATCGGCTCGCAGGCGGATGACGGAGAACTTGTTCTGTACAGAGGAACTCGCCAGGTCGCCCCAAAAGCAACGTCCCTAGAGAACCTTCAGAGTGAGGCAATCCATGTTTACAAGGACAGGAAGGATCAACTTGGCTTGAACAAGGACGATGTTGCACGGCATGGGACCAAGAAATGTAAGTACCAAATAGCGCAACACGTCCTTTGCAATAAAGGAGGTGTTCCGATATCGTGGTCGGCAGCCTTTTAGGACTTGGCCACGCCGTGGAGTCCACCCTACTTTTTAGACCCAGATCAAAGATCTGCCAACATGTAACAGCACCCCTCGAAACAATAGCGGGACAAACCTTGATGCTTGCCTGAAGGAAGTTCCTAGTTCTCACGGCTGTGTTGAGCTGAGGGAGTACGGGCCGAATCTTGTTCCCGCAGTAGCGGGGACTTGTCGCCTTTTTGCGTGACCTAGCATGCATGCTAGATTGCAATATTCAGTAGGGCGACTTCCATATTCAGTAGGGCGACTTCAAAATATTAATTGAAGATTTTGTTTCAGCATGGTTGTCCCGCCACCTCTGGTTGATAGTCGGTGTTGGTGCAGCTGCTGTATTTCTGGTCGCCATCGTCTCTGGAGTGGCCGCCTATATGATCCGGAAAGGGCGAAAGGAGGAAAACCCTGATTGTCAAAACGAGACGAGATGTTAGTCGCCTTGCCCACGATCTGAATTACCCGACGGACATTCACAAGACTCGAATCTCTCGAGATTAAGGACATCTCGGTTGTTGACAGCGTCGCTGTATTGGACATCGTTACATTTCTACCGACCTAAGTCGATCGTTCGTTGCAGGATTTTTAGACCGTTTGCCGTCAAGTTGCAATTTAGCAATTGTAGGTGTGAATGAGTATTTCGGATTGTTTTATCCACTCTTCGAAATGACTTGGATGGCGTGGTCATCAGGTGTTGGTTTCGTATTAACATTCGCCACCTACTGCTATTACCATATTCCTTTTTTTAACCTTGCAGTCTTGACAACCTGTAGGTGGTCTGTTTGTTGGTGTTCAGTATTGCTGTTAATGTTTACGTGTTATGGAAAACATAACTTCGTTATTGTGACCGAACACTTTCTGAACTTGTTCGCTGTATGGCAATGACCATATGAATCCTGCGGTGTGGACTTGCCGCCGTCTCCTGTACATGCAAGAAGTATAATCTTAATTTGCACAGCATGTATACGACCCCAACACTGTTTAACATGGCACCTGTTAGGAACCAAACTCCTTGTTAGTTATATCGTTAGTGTTCTCCATTACCAAATGGTAAGCTGTTGCTGGTTACGAAATGTTCGTTAAGGTATGCTGTACTTTGCTGGACTTACAATATAAATTATAATCTCAACATACTCTTGTTAGTACTTATTATGCTAGGGCCATTGACTTGGCCGTATACCCATGTTGCTAATCCCTCGCCCGACTTGCTGGTGTCCTTTCAGGTGGGAGTCTGTAGCCAGTCCAGAGTCGATACCATTCAGACGTACAATCGTTCTGGTACATCTTCTACCACCCAGGCCAGACTTACAATTTATACAATACGGCTACATTTGGCGTGGGAAAACTACCTTTATAAACCCAGAGGGTTGTTTATGGTTTACGGGATTGAAATTGACCACCCCTTACTAATTCACTCTGGGCTTATTTGCCATAGTTACCAGCCCATTGTGTGCCCACTCATGTGTGTGAAGTGAGGCCAATTATGTAGTCCCTGAAGAACCTCTATTGTTTATAGAACCAAAGAAACGAGCAAATCCAAAATGTGATATTCATATCTATATATTACACTATATACACGGTACAAACGTTTTCGGCAGCATCCTGCTAGCCCTCATCAGGTAAAATGAGTAACCTCTGTATGTATGCTTTACAAGTCTGCAACAAGTTGACGGCCTAGTGGGACTGCAGCATACTTCCGGAATCCCACGCCTCCTTGTCTGTCTCTCATTTGGGTTTCCTAAAACTTCTAATTGTCCATCAATCATACATCTTTGGCCTCCTTTTCTAATTGTCTGTCAAACTCGGTTCCCTCATACAATAATTTGTTTTCAATTCCCTTCTTCAACATGCGTGCCTGAAACCGCTGTTGAGACCACTGATATCGGCAGTAGATCCTGGAAATACATGAAGAGGAAAGATAGGTTCAATTGTGTACTGGGCATTGATCTTAACTGTAGATATCCATAGGCAGCAACAATTCTTCCACTTACCATGTTCCCATTGTTATTAGGACATACGAGCCAAAACCATAATTAGTGGCCCGTCTTGGGTTGCCTGAAACAAAAGGAAATGGTCAGGCTATTAACTTAAGCATGTAATAGGAGAGATGGCTCACATCTTGCACACCTCCATAATGTTGATGTGGGACATGCAAGATGTTTATTGGCCATTAACTTTGCAAAAGGTTGACACAACCAATATGAAAATCTGGGCAATGGTACATCATAATTTTAAAGGGGGTTGGCAATGAAGGGCAACCTACTTGTCATCAAGAATGAAACAATTCCAATTCCAAGACCACTACTGATACCAGTTATCAGGGACTGCTTCATACATGGCACTTTTCCATAATCAAAACCAAATAACTTCAAACTCTGAAAGAAAAAAACATACATGAAGATATCAAAAGGCCTGGAAAGACTTCTCACAATAAAGAAGGAACATGCACCCTCCCTCCCCCATGCCCATGAGCAGGCGAGCCTGGGAATTTTTTCCGCATAGGGCCTATGGTATCCCGCATGGATATCTGGAAAAAGTCATGACAGTAGGCTAATGCCCGGCCACACATCGCATCGGCACATGTAAACACACAAGAATACCATTAAAATCCAAAATCCATGTCATTTTTCCGTCAGGGTCGACACTATACATGTAGCATATTGGCCCTGTCAGGTTCTTGTGGTTCGATACTATACTAGGGGATCACCGGTCCTTACACACTTCACTGCGAATGTATAGAAAAACAAGAACCTGTGCATATTCGTCACTTTCTTATATCTTTAGAACTGCAGAACACCGTGTGTTTTGGCCTAATCGGTCTACCTTGAGTTCTGAATTATCTTCATCCGATTCCTCGGGCATGATAAATCAGCAATCGTGATTTAGACGGCGGTTTTCAGGTCAAATTAGAGCGAATGGTGGTTACACAAAATACTATAAATTAGTTCTTGTTTCAATCCCCAGGTGGCGAGAGCCACTCTTCCTTGACTTCTTTATTGGAGAGCGTTTCAACGCAGAATCTGATTGGACAATTTGTATCATGTGACTGAACAAAATGTCAGCCCCCATGTTCGGAGGAAAATCAAGAAGACCTTCACTGTACTCCACTATTTTTCCGCTTTGGTGTGTTTTACTTCGGATCTTGGTGCCCCATTTTATTTTGTCAACAAGAGTTGTTAAATGTTCACTTTGAAAAGCCACTGAATGTAGGCCTACATCATGACATGATGAGATTTGACCGTAAGGCGTGGTGTGACAGTGCAGTGACAGTGGCAGTGCAGTGATGTGACCGGCCTAGTGTGTATGTAATCTGGTAGTGGTAGGCCTCTAAATGTAGCCTACATTGCAGGCAGCTCAGGGCAGGGCAGGGCATACCTAACCGGTATAGCCTACCTAGTGCAGGTGATGTCCAGGCAGGCAGTACACAATCGATAATCATAGGTGAATAGGCCTACCGGTAGGCCTATAGGCTTACATGTGTTGGTTAGGTCTATCTAGCCTAGGTTACCGGTACCAGGCGTGCCAGCTAGGTCTGTGCCCACACCATACCATGTGAAATTCAGTACTGTAGTGTAGGCCTATATCTAATAATA
The DNA here is from genome assembly GCA_002633025.1 of Notospermus geniculatus. Lineage (NCBI taxonomy): Eukaryota > Metazoa > Nemertea > Pilidiophora > Heteronemertea > Lineidae > Notospermus > Notospermus geniculatus. Next base: position 87,504 of record NMRB01002353.1, read on the forward strand.
GTACTTGGTGATAGTGACGAGGATTGTATTTGTATTTCTACATGTACGTACCGGTATTACATTTTTCTGGCAGGGCCGAAGCCATAACATTATTGGCCCTGGCGAGTACGGAAGAGGCCATCTCAAGCTACTCACGTTCCTCCTTTGGATGGGGTCTTTTACTTGCCCTTGCAAAGAAACAAGCAAGGTACAAGGCACCACGGCTTACTGTCCCATGCAACGGACTTAATACATGTTACAGAAAGGGGGGCGTAGCTCGCCGAAGGTGGTGAGCACTAACAGCGTGAAGCCCAAAAGGGGGGTCTGGGGTCCTCCTCCAGAAAAATTTCAGAATTTAAGTGCTTTTAGATGCATTTTCTTGGCATCTGAGTGCAAAAAATTCAAATTTTTTATGTGATTAAATTTTCCTTGCTAAAAAATCATTGCTCTGCCAAAAATAGCGGGGGCATACGCCCCATGCCCCCTGGATCCGACCCTGCTTAATACAATACACCGGTAATAACTATCCCCTGGCTGGATTCGAACCCGGGACCTGCCACTTGATGAGCGGACGTGACAAGCACTCGACTATCAGGGCTCCAAGGATTGTCTGATGCAAAAGCCTGCTGTGGCATATATGGGGCCTCAGGAACTGCATATCCAGATAGATTGACAGGTCATCCTGCATTTTGATCAAAATCTCATGATTCTCTCTCTTTACAGATCTGAGGCCTTAAATTCAGAGTAGTTGAGAGTATCCATTCAAATGTGACTTGATCACTAGCTAAAGTTCCTGAAAGATGGATGTCAGAGTCCCAGATAACCAAAATTCTCCCACAAAATGGAGTGTAGGCAAAGACACCTGTGAGAATGAGGACCGGCACCATGTAAATCAAGGATACTGGGGTGAGATTCCAACCACCTCAGAAGATGACAAAGAAATGGAACAAGATTTGAATGAACCAATGGATCAGAAGATTGTTTCAGACTTTTCAGATTCAGGTGTGAATGTATGTGTTCAGGGTGTACAGAGTGTTCAGCTATCACCATCAGATTCTCTTGATTCTGATGCAGATTTGATTTCTATGATTGACAAGGTTGCTAAATCTGATGCACATTTCAAACACCAGCAGCGTGGTGAGCCAGACTTAACTTATCAAGAAAAATTTGACATAGCAAGGAAGTTATATCATGATAAACCTGACCAGTTTCTGGCTCGATTCGGGAAGTTTATCAGTCTGAATGATTTGCAGTTATTCAAACATTTAGAATCTGACTATTCAGTTCAATTTTATATTGGCCAAGTGAGACAGTTATTGGACAGCAAACGGTCACAGACATGTGTGAAAAATCGTCGATACCAAGCGATGTTGAAAATGACATGTGAGGGAGAGTATTTCTCAAATGAGAGTATGAAAGAAAGAGACCCATTGCTGTATGAACAGATGGTGGGGCAGTTTATCACACAGGAGGAGGCCGATGAAGAGGTGCAGCGAAGTATGGACAAGTCTGACATGCGGTTCTCAACCATTCTTATGAATCACATGCAGTGGTGTGATTCAAATGATGTTTATAAAACACAGAAGGATATTGAGGTAAAGTCAAATATCAAGTGCTATTGGTCTATTAGTGATTACAAAACAGACAGTTGTGTTGCTTACAATGGAGTTTTTCTTGATTGCAGCCCAAGTGTCTTCCTTACCATGATAGACGTGAATTCCAAATGTATCCCATGAATACATTACTCATTTCAGGAGGGTCAGGAAGAAGAGAGTGATGAAGATGATGATGAAGAAGAAGGACATGGTATCTTTTAGAAGAAATGTGGAAACACATTTGCCTGTTG
>NMRB01002353.1:95822-110938 GCA_002633025.1 Notospermus geniculatus
TTTTGCAGACTAATATTTATGGAGTTATGGCGATGTTTTTGACAACGCTCTACTCCAAATGACCTCCATTCTGTGCGTAGGACGAAATTTCTTAAATGATTTCTCTTCACTCGTTTGTTTTATGCCAAAATAAATTACACTAATGGAAAGCTCAATGTCTTAGCTAAACACTGATATATGGTTTATGTGGTTGAATTTGAACGGTCTCCTCGATAAACGCACTTTTGTGCGAGGTGTCCGATTTCTCGAATGAGGTGCTCGAGAAGCCTCGTCGAGGGCCCCGATCGCCTATTATTTTCCCGCGCGCAAAATAAATCTGCCGTAGAAAGGACCTTTGCGGGTCGACTGTGTGTGTGGACCCTGGTCGATGTCATTTCAGGGGTAACACAAAGGTCGGCGGGTTACCTCACATCCGAAGATTTAAAAATGCTCATCATGAGTGATATAATAGTGAACGTTACACATCTCCGAGGAGGTGTCGTACTAGAAAAATCCTGCCAAGGTATGGCCAACTTTTGGAACCTTGTCTGATGATGTGTAGCCTACATGTAAATGGACTACAACCACAGCCCTTCGCCTCAGTTATACATGGTAATGTAGGCCTTTATTTGCTGCATTTTGGTCACTGTCACTTTAGTAGTCGGCTACAGATATCTGCATCTTTTATGACTCAAGAAGATTCATTGCCAACGAGATGGACTGTCGATCCTGGTGAACTGAGCGACACCTGAATCAACTAATGCCGTCAACGAAGGGAAGCTGGGACGTGTTGTTTTTTCATGCCGCCACTGTATACATGGCCAGGTATGGTAATGGGTGGCGTCCACTAGAGCGCCGACAACATTAGGAAGGGTTCGGGAAGCAAATGTGTCATTTCGGCATTGCTTCCGCATCAAGTCCTATTGGTCGTTTTACCCTCTCCCGAACGTGCAGAAATGCCGCGAACTGTTCAGGAATGATAAAGACAGTGAACGGAACCTTTCAAGAATATGCGGAAAGGTTGCCGAATGAATGCGGATTCACTAAATTTGCATTCCGCGTCTTGTCCGCGCCCTAGTGGACGCTAGGTTTTATAGGACAGTCGACCGTCCAGATGTACCCTCCAAATAACCACATGAAGTATCGGAATTCTCTATTGATTCCCTCTTCATGTTTGCTTGGTTTCAATCTTTGCTATGAAAATCAATATTTAACTGATACGATCTGTTTCATTTTACAAGGAAACGACGAGACAAGTGCAGTTATTTACCATATGTGTAAACGTGATATTGGGCTACTCTTTTCTTTTACTTCTTATCCAACTTAAAACACAGAATTCCAGTCAAATTGCCACAAAATCTCTGTGGGGAAGGAGCATTATATCTGAACGGTGGGTCAACCTCAGCAGAAACCCTTCAATTGACCACTAGCCATTGAATATTTACACAAAACCAAAAGTTGCTCTCTTCACGTGCTTGTCCTGATCAGAGAATGGCAATTACATGTATTGGTTCGAGAGAACAATAGAAATCGTTCCTGTTGAGTCGTAGGTTGTTTGACTGTTGGCACCATTTTGACCCGGCCACATCCGTCAGCCATAGCACCTTGTTGTACTTGTACCATGTTCTTTAGCACGTTTGTCATCAAAATGCCTGGAACACGTCCAGACCTGATATCGCTCAACTCAAGTAAACTTATTACTCTGAAATCGAAACCGCGATTGGTTTTTCATAGTTCATAGATCGATTTAAAATTCAATGACCACTTGATGGCTTGACGTGGAATCCGTCAGGTACGATCGATGGGTGCGACTGGATCAGGTACGGTACTTCTACATTCTGTAACATTTTGTTGAAAAGCTAAACTTCGACAGACTATTAAAGCTTGATACATCATCAATTATGCAAAAAACATTAGAGCAGAATGGTGCGTGTACTTTTCATGACAGTCCCATTGGAGGCAAATTTCAATTTCATTATGTACGGTACTCATTCAGCTGATGTGATGTGATGTCAAGGTACAAGATTAGATGATGGTCGACTCTTGTGCGCTGATCTACCATAACAACAAAAGACAAAAACATTCCTGATGGTGTAGACACCAATGGTTGCTCCATCGATATTCAATGATATCGGAAGCGCATTTCCTGCTGTGATACTTTTAGAAGGGCCAAACCATTCACGTCATTTTGCTTGTTGTTGTAAACGTTACAGGCCAATGTGTCTGTGTTAAATATCAAATAAAGATCTGATAGTTTCCATTTATTAGGAAACTCATCACTTCATCCATTGCTAGCTCCTCATTAAGCTATTGTATTACAATAACCCGCACCAAGCATTCATTATTTCATCTTTCATCGCTTTAGTTCATAGTCAGTCAAATTTCCGTTGTCGGATCAGCCATTGCTGTCATGACAAAGGTTTTCCTCATTCATTCACATGTAAATGAAGTGCCGGCTTCGATGCTTTCAAAGCTAACCATGCGAAAGCAGCGAGTTCTGTTCGATATGAGTTTAGTGATGACGACATGAAGCAATCTTTTGTCCGTGAATTATGGCCGTGTCTCCAAAAAGTGTCCGAGTGAAAAACTTACAATCGCTAAATTTGTTGATTTCGAACCGTTGTCATTGATGTCCATAGTATCAGATTATTGAACTTGACCTCAAATGAAGTTGAATATATATGACACGTTAGGCCAATCACCTCTTTTACAAGATCCCATTGTGTATTTACAGAGTTTGTTTTACCATACGCGTTGTATGCACACGATGTGTGCTTACCTTTTTCAGAGATTATCAAAATGGGCATTTTAGACTCTGACGACATTCAGTGGGGATAGTATCACGTGCCACTTGGATAAGGCATGATACTGTGCCTGGGTTTTTCGCCGGCGAATTCAGTAGATAAGCGTCCCGTCGACCTTTTGTGGTGGATGAGATATAATGTAGGAATTATAGAGCCAGTCCAGGGCACACCCTGGTGTTCGGACTCATCGTGCAGCCACCATCTCTAGCGAAACATTCAACTCCTGTTCGGATATTAGAGTACACCTTGATATCTTGAATATCTCGTGATGATGGTGCATGCTCTTGACCACATTTTGACAACGCTGTTGTCGGCCATGTGATTTGCGCAATCACAAGACCATCGTGCGGTGCCGGGCGGAAAACCCTGCCTGTCTTTTCGGTGGCGCACCAATCATTATCTTCCCCTCAACATGCCTGAAACCCTGGGGAATGGCTGGCTATTCCTGCCATTAATGCACCATTATCCGAGGCTCTTCCTGCCGGGGACACTGTATTGTCGCAGGGTGTCCCTGGAATTTCCTTGTCTGTTGTGGAACGAAGATATGACACACAATTTAAAAATAGTGAACACGGCGTTTAATTTATAATATATCTCTAAAACGTCGGGTCAGAAAAGTGTTTTTATTTATGTCATGGATGTGTGGCCCACATCCATCCATATTATTCTAATTGTGTCACTTTGTGAATGTCATTAACACGAACCCCGATTTTCTATTGTCCACCAGTGCTTTCTAATACCAATACATTTGTCATTGATCGTTTACGTTTTGCTACTATGAGATTATTCAATTCAGTGATTGTCAATAAGCCCCGAGGATTAATATCTCTTTGCCCACACATTTACAACAGTATACTTCTCAAGTTGTTTTTTTATCAGATTATCAGGAATATCAGATTCCTTCACACGTCATCTGAAGAGAAACGTTTCTTTTCCTGTTTTATAATGACACAATTTCACCACTTACAAAGAGATTGACGATATTTAATAGGAGCAGTCAGCCGCGCATATTGCTAACAGATGGCAGCACAGTCTTAGCGGACCAAATGTACAGGAAATCTATTATGATCGCTGCTCGATCGATAATGACTGGGTCCGCTAGATGCATTGAATTGGGCCCTAGTGACACCTAGTGGTCAACTCGCTGACAGCTCCAATTGAAAGACGCAAGTCTTACAACCAACATTACACAAACTGTCTCCATAGCTCTCCACAGTAACCAATCATAAAGACTATCGTGACGTCATACAGAGGAAGCCTGGGAGCGTCTAATCTTTTATCCATTTCTATTGGATTCTCCCATTCATATAATTGTCTTTATTTCGTCTATTGTCCATAAATGAGATCCTTAATGTGTGATATACCTCCTCGGGACGTCTTGCCGTTATCTCTAACATTTTAAACTATGTCAGGCATGTCAAAGATCTCATTCGATCTTTTTAGGTCGACCTAATGTGATATCATTGTACGGTAATCATTTGACAGGGAAACATCCAATTTTATTTACAAATCGATAAAAAGGAATCCGAGACCGTTTCTTCATTCCTGGAGGGTTTTCCCAGATAATTATTCTTGTGATCTTTTTTCTCCTGTCACACCAACCGTATACATGTACTTTGCCCTGGTTGTGATTCACATGATTGTTCCTGGAGTGCACCATCTGTGTGCAGTACGGTAGCCAACACTGTTCGTCTATCGTTCGTATCATCTCACCTGACGGTCCACATGCATAATATGTCCAGATGTTACTCTTGCTGGAGATAATTATTGGATCGTTTGGAGTTACCAATGGAACAATGCAGTTACGAATGGAACAGATTGGTTACGTACACACATACATAGTGTGACATGACAGTACTGTTGCGTGATCGGAAGGAATAGGAGGAGAAATCGCCCACCAGTCTAAGTGGGCACAAAAATAGATAAGAGAGGATCTATTTTTGGTGGGCAGTAGCTTTCAAGAATAGCACCTGTTAGCTAAATAGTGGAAGGTTGGCGCATCGTACATTGTACGTCGTACTCTGGAGTTGGCCTGCCAAAATTAGGCGACCACCGTCAGACCGTAGGCCTACATGAAAATGAAGTCGACTTTACTCTAACAGGCATGGCAGCTCATGAAGTGCTGATCAAAGTGATAAAAGCCCACAGGCGTATTGATGATCAGTAGATATACTTTCCAATACACTCATGGAAGAATGAAAAATAATTCCGATTGAGTGATACCACGTGATATGTGAGTTACACATCATTGCTGAAGCCACGATCGATAGATCAACGATACGGTGACTGGCATACCGTGGGCAGGTGAACCCAGTCACGAACTCCTGTCACAGATGTCAGCGCCATTGATTTTATAACTCTGTTAGATAACCCGAGGCCTGACGTACACTCAGGAACAATATGCCTTTCATATTGTAAAATCATTACCGGTATGCTTCGATACTTAAAACGCTGCATCAGCATTCGTTGAGTGTGGACGGGTCAACCGACTGTCATGTGGTTCTGACGTTGGAATCTATCGGTTGAGATTGATCAGTAATCGTAGTCAGGCATGACAAACCAATTATCTCTTATCGTTGTTCCTGAAGCGAGGCCATCTTGTCTTCTCGATATAAACCAATTTCGCTGATCGTTGAGCCGGATGGCTAATTCCCGTGAAGCGATCAAGGAACTCGCTTACCTCTGTGTACTTATGACAGTTTGTACTACTAGTATTTACAAATCTCTACCTGAGCTAACCTGAACTTTAGGCCTTTAGATCGAGGAGATACTCATAGCATTAGTAATACTAGGTAAAGTTATGTTTGTCTACGTCGATGTTACTTCTTGCCCATCAACGTGATTAGGTCAAACCAGTTCCTGACCGGTTAAGTGAAGTCTTTTAGCGGCTTGTTTCTCCGATAACACCACTTACAGCCATTCAATGCCTGGTCGGAGTAAGGTTATTGGGTGGCCAAAGGACGCTAGTTCCGCCATCAATAATTGTGACAGCGCCTTCCGGTGTAGAGTTTGGGGATACAGGAGGAAGCTGGGGGTAAGAACGTGGAATTCATGCCTGATTCCTCAGTTGAACCCGTCATAACATATTCCATACGTCATTACATAGTGCTGCTTATTCAATAAAGTAAACTTCATGTGATTTATGATGACGCCTGAGATATAAAATAACTCATCTTCTGCGCACGCTATCAATAACGTTAAGACCAGGATTATGTACAGTAACGGTGGACCTGGTATACAGCGACATTCATTATCTCTAGAAATCTGAAAAAAGCGTCAAAGCTATATCTAAAGTACAGAGTGGTGATAAAATGGTATGGTATGATACAATGAAAGCCCCCGGGCGGGTCTCTTTCATGACATAGTTTGATATGGTGTGTGTATATAACGAGGGAAGATCACATCATGGTGATCTATTGGAGTGATGCATCCGATGAATGCCACCACTTGTCGGTGTGGGGAAAGCGGGCGGGCAATTAACGCTGTTAACAGCATGTTCGAACATGACCGTAAACTGGGCTAAATTGGCGATTTTCCACTTCATTTCCTAACATTAGGTATACCTCTATCTAACTGAGCAATCACAGCAGATAGTAAGAACAACGTTACTCTCTCCTCATTTCTCTTTCTCATTCTTAGGTATTCCCAAGACCACAACACATGTAGCCTATTTATATTGGTAGAAATGTTTTTCACTAACACATTGGTACCTAATTTTGATATGGCTGTGTTCTTTTCTCCTTGACAGGTGTGGCCGTGTCGGAGTGTCCCTTCCCTGATCGTCCCACTGACGACCCCATGACGGGCAAACGACAGATGGCCGAGGTGCCCATGAACCTGTGTGGTCATATCGAGGGCCGGACATCCATCCTGGCACCACTGAGTGGTCAAAAACGGAAACTGGAGGAAGAATCCGATTGTTCTGAATCAGAGTTCGGTGTCAGGCCGAAGAAGATCTCGCCATTTCTTAACACGCCGAAACAACGACGGGAAGAACGGAGGAAAATCCTTCGTATCTCTGTTCAGAAACTACGCGCCATTGACGACCCTGAATTGTTCCTGCGGCGGTCGGTGCTCATCAATAACACAATGAAACGTATGCAGCAGGAGATACGGGAGGAGAAGATGCGGAAAGAGTTCTATGGATTTACTCCCTATGGTGCCTTCATCAGGCGCCGGCCGCATATAGGATATGACGTCATCAACAATAGTTATCTCTCTCCGTACGGTCATCACATTTTCGATGACAGTTTGTCTCTATCGCCAGCGCCACCTAGTGACTGTGATAAATTAGCCGAGGATGCACAAGCGGACAGTATACTACACAGCCTCAGCAACAATGACAATGTCTCGTGCTCTGTGACGTCACCCGTGACGTCACCGCTGACAACAGAAACTGCTAATTCCCTTCCATCATTATCAGACGCCCAAAAAACATCAAACTTGACATTATCTGACTGTGCAAAAACTCCACCTGGGTCGTTACCGGGAAAAGACCCCCAAGTTTTGAAAGAGACTTTGATCGGGAATGATGCTTTTGTGTTAAACCCAAATGACTCTAGCGAACGATGTCCGACATTAGAAAAACAAACGACTCAAAGCGAGTTAATGGAGAATGTGTTTAATAAGTTAATATCAGCGTTATCAGAATCTTAACACAAAGTATCTCCAGCTGATCACGTGACGTTTTCTAACTTATTCTCTTAATTCTAAATGCTGAGTGAAGATCCTGTTCTGACCATGCCGATCGTGTCGCATTACGAATGCAATGATCCCATTTCATCCTCTGTGTTCGTTCGTTTGGTCGCTTCTGACAACGTATTTCTGCCACCAGACCGCTAACGTATTGGATGGCGTTGATTGGTGGTTCCCTTGGGAGAGATTAGGGAGATAGGGGTCCATAGAGCCGTCCGTATTCGTGTTTGATGGCAACGGCAATGCCACTGTCCACAGCGGCACGGCGAGGTTTGCGCGCAGAGAACATACTGATAAGTAGGTTCCATCCGAACTGCTTTGGTACGCCGTCTTTGATTGGCCAGATTGGGTTAGGAGAATTAAAATTGTGAGCTGTCGTTGACAACTATTCTCACGCTGCTGAAGTGAATATTTTGTCATTAAAGTTGATAAGCCTGTTCACCAATGCACTTCATCTGAAGGCTGACTAGTCATTTAGTGATGATCACTTTATTGGCGACTAACATCTCTGTTCAACTCAATACATGTCAATGCAATCATCGCTTGGCTGTTTCAGCCTGTGGATTACGACCATATCACGACGGTATGTAAACCCAAACAAAAGAACAATGTTTGACAATTGGATAAAATCACGACAACGCTCGCGAATGGGATTTGGAACATTGAATGGATTAAGGTTGAACTGAACGATTTTTACCCTGCAGTGTAAATGTACATTGTCAACATTATTTGGATATAAAGCTATTATTTTAGAACTGGGGCTTGAGTTGGATACATTCTTTCACAGCGTACTCTGGGTATTTGATTGTCGGATACGTCGGCAGTCTGACACCAATTTTTTTTGGGGTGAGAAGACAGAGATCCCGACGATGCAGTACATGCCTTATCTCATGTATCTCCCACACAAAGCTTCTTAGAATTTACGCACAAAAAATGTCCGATCCAGCCATCCCGTTGAGAAATCCCTCACTTGTGGGAAATCCCTTAGTCGACGTCATATCTGCCTGTTTCCAGGTCAGATGACGTCACTGACTCACTTCCCGAAGACTCTCTCGGTTTCCCTCGGACATCCTCGTTATAGATGTCTTCCTTTCATTCGCCACTTCTCTTCCTGTTCATAAGCTGCGTCCTCGTCAACCATTGGTTCAAAGAGAACAAACTATCTCTCTGTCAATCTGGGTCAAACTCCGTTATCAAAAATCCAATTATGTAATCCCTAGCAACAACATAGCAACTCCATTGTTCTGCGGTACCCCTGGGATCATTTCAATATTACTGATTAGAATTCAACCAAACCTTGTGGGATGATAATGAGGAGGATACGCTACGCCATGGTACCACTCATTATCCTAGCAACAGCATAGCAACTCCATTGTTCTGTGCTACCCCTGGGCCCGGTTTCACAAAGAATCTTAAGTCAGTAGGCTTAAGTCACTATTTTTGGCTAAGCTAAGACACTGACTTAAGCCCATTTCACAAAGCGTCTTAAGTCTGACTCAGCTAAGTCGGTAGCCGTGACTTAAGTCATGCAGTAAATTTTGACCAACCATCGATACTCAGCCACCGATAGTTCTTAATGGAACTCTTTTGCGAAAGGAGGTGCGAAAGCGAATCACATGACCAGTCACATGATCCGGCAACCGGTATCAACACTCAAAATGGCGTCTACCGAGAGCAGACGACGGGCTGCCAACTGGAGTTCTAATGAAGAAACTCTACTTATTCATGCCGTCGCCAAAAGAGAGTTTCAGTGCCTGAAGAAATTTTCAGGCAGTGGATTTCAAGGGCCTGGAAAGGTTACAAAGGCCAGCAAGACCCAGGCATGGCAAGAAGTGGCTGCAGAAGTCGCCAGGTAGCCGGCCGAGCCGAGCCGACCCGACATGCCCGAGGGCATGCACTGTCATGAAATGATCATGATGATCATGATGCAGGCCTATACATGCTATACACCACATCATTCACAAGCTGGGTTTGGGGGGGGGGTAGGCCTACATCATGACATCATTCTAAATACACACTCACCATGTCACCAGCTCACACTTAGCTAGGCCCTACTAGGCCTAGTTGCTAGTAGTGGCCTAGCCTAGCCTACTAAAATATTTAAATATTTTTTTAAAACACCGCCAACATGGCCAAGGGCAAGGGCGTACCATGATAGGCCTACACCAGCTAGCTGTACACGAAGATCACGAACACACAAAGTCAAAGTCCAATTTTTCCAAGTGCTTGTCATGTTTTCCTAGGCCTACCCCCTGGCTGGCCCGATTTTTTTTACGTACGGAACCGTACAATGGTAGGCGTAGTGCGTCGGTGTCTACGTCTGCCTTGGCAGTCAATACCGGTATCCGGTAGGCTTCCTCTGTTCCTAGGCCCAACTCACCCCGGATGCGTAGGCCTATAGGCCTACCCTAGCACAGGGAATTGAGCTGAGGCATGCATGGCAGGTGGTGGTGGGTGTTCCGACCGAGGTCCAGGACACTGTCCGTGGGGTGCCGTTGTACATCGGAAACACCCACCACACCCCCTGCCATGCATGCCTCAATTCCCTGTGGCCCGCTATGACATCGAAAGCCGTCAGAACACCACGAGATCCTCGCACTGACCATGCTGACATACTGACTGTTTTTAACTATGTGTAGACGTTATTTTAACGTCATTCATGTCATTGTTTCGGTCACATGACGTCAACAAATCAGCGTTGGTGGGGGTCATGGAGTGCGTTGAGACTCCTAATGGGGAACCTACACTCACTGTAATTGGTCGTCTAGGCCATTCTGTAAAATTACAAGTGTTGAATACCGGTAGGCCTACTCCCTGTAGACTCGGGACCCAGTCGTTGTGTCGCTCCGGCCGCCGCACTACACTCCACAAACGACTGGGAAAGCAAGCTGCAAAATCAGCGGCTAGCAATCTACTAGGGGAAATCTGGCACACTTTTGATTGGTTGTTATTGATGAAATTTACCAGAGCCTCTCGCCCGTCTAGAATCTTTTCAAAGTCATTAGCAGGATATTTTTTTATCCGTAAGTACTGCTTATCGCACACAGCATCGAACTTAGGTACCAGGATACCGTCCTTGGCCTCGAAAAAAGTTCCGAAATATAATCAGCTGATTTGAATCTTGCAACGAGCAGACGACGGTTGTTGAAGACGCAGTTTCTGATTGGCTGAACTCATTCGCATCCGTTGTTGTTGTCGGTACGCTAGCCGCTGATTTTGCAGCTTGCTTTCCCAGTCGTTTGTGGAGTGTAGTGCGGCGGCCGGAGCGACACAACGACTGGGTCCCGAGTCTACATGAAATCAGCTCTGATTTCACCAAAAATGAGATGTTTCTGAAGAATGCGTTATGATTTGAATCAAGTCATTGTACTGATAGTGTTTTATTTCCTCTGGTCCCTGCCGTCGCCGGGTTTGAACCGGTCATGAACCGTTTGAAAAGTGGACGAGTGAGGTCGGTGGATGACGGTTTGACCTCAGGGTTTGCATGTTTAATCATGTCTGATTTGATTTTATCATCTGAGGTGATTTGATTGTGAAGTGACAATGTTATCTGCTGCATCAAAAAGGGAAGGTTAACCAAGCGTGGAGGTGATTCTCAGGAAGGGGTTTCAGTGAGAGTTTGGTAATCGGTCGGTGCTTGGCAACAAGATGTTAGAAACCAATGAGGAACCTGCAGAGCTACCACCACTGGGAGGCGCTGTCAGCGTTACGTTTTCGACGTCTCGTCCGTTGTTGCACTGCATCAAGAACGTCATGACGCGACGTCATTGCGTCGCTTTGCTCTGTTTTTGACGTCTCCGTACAACCACCTCCCAGTTGGGTGGGTTCCTCATTATAAAGGTTGGACTCAGTGTATGGGCATCTTTGCCCACGAGGCCTTTGATATCAACTGTCCCCTTGTTTCACTCCTTCAAATATTGGGAAGTATTTATAAAAAAATGAGATATCCTGTATCGTGTATGCATGGGATAAATGTCATGTGTGTCATATGTGATCTCAGCAGATGTAGCTGGCTTTGATATACCAAGCGTTTCAGCCACACCTTCCACGTTTGTCTGTTCGCCTCTCTGACTCATAATAAGTTACCTACCAGCATCCAATAAATGTTGTATTGATCTATCTGAACAGGAATCATCCTCCGATTGCTCCAAGTAGGCCTGCTCAAATTGTAGCCAAAGTAGGGAAGCGGAAAGGACGAGAGATAGCACGTGATGTTCCAAACATTTTCTAAAGATTGGTCCACCTGTATTGCTGGGGTTTTCAAGGCCCCATTTCTATCATCCCCAAGAAAGATCAGAATCATTTACGCGTCTTTACCTCGGTGAGATTGTGACTCAATGCAAGTTTATCACAAGATGTGAAAATGGATACAGCCATTTGTTGTCGGCAGATGTCGGTGAGTTCAAAGAACATCAATAAAATATCAAACATCATTCCTCGTGAAACAGCCAGCTATGAAGGACAACAATCCTGCTCGTTGTCAAAAATCAGAAGGTGGCTATTTTCTCGATTTGCCTGGTATCCTTCCTTGTGTGTGCAGAAGACGACAGACATGCAAACTGATGGCGAGTTGAAGTTTTTTCAAAGCTAGTTGCAGTTGTTCGCTTAAAGCATCAATACTAAGTGTGTATGGCCTTTAGTCAGGTGTCATTGAGCAGTCCACGTTTGATAAGAGAATGGTACCGTATCACAAGCTGGTTTCCGCCTCCTACTTTATTGAGGTATCATTTGTAACATTTACCGGGTTTGATGGCGATGACTTTTTTTCAGCAGACGCCTTTTATTGCTTAGAAAGCGGTAGGGTTTCCATACAGGTGTACCATGGCTTCAAGCGAGGAACAAAGATGAAGCATTAGTAGTTATTTTTTCATGACAGGCAATATTCTTAGGGTGTAATTCTTCCGTACATTGATGCTATCACTTGGCGTTTGAACGATCATTTGTTACAAATCATATGATTGGCCAATGAAGAAGCACCAATTCTTCATCGATTTGTTACAAATCAGATGATTGGTCAATGATGACGCTCCAATACTTCATCAATTTTTTACCAATCATATGATTGGCCAATCATGGAGAAGCATCAATTTCTCATCGATTTGTCACAAATCAGATGATTGGCCAATGAAGAAGTTCTTCATCTTGTCAGTGCTGTTTTAAAGCATTCCCAGAATTCATCACCTCTTTCATTAATAATAATAAGTGGTGAATGTCGAGGTTTGTGATTCTAATTGTCGATGCAAGAAATCACAGTTTTTGTTCATTCTGTATGCTGCTGTTAGAGTGTCATAGAGAACAGCCCCGCGATCTGCTGCCTACGAGTAAAGTTAATAATTCATACGTCGGTTGTCCACAACACAAAATGCACTTCACCAGCTTCTATTTTCCATATCGCTAAGGACCCTCGTTCATACCACAAGTGTAGATGCCTCTGATTACACACTCTATAGTGCTTTGGAAATCAAATTGACTGTCGACCAGTCAAATTGCCTGTTTCGTCTTAATGGCGAAGAGAACCGACCAATTATTACAAAATGATTTCAAGGTAGTTTGACGTTGGTTTTTAGTCTATTATTTGCTTTGTAGGCCGGCAGCCTTAATGCGCAGTTGTTGGAGAACATCAAAAAATTCGAAGTGGCTACAGGCTGCTATGATGAAGGGTTGAATGAGAAAACAATCCAGGAAGCACATGGACATATTGTGACACTGTCGTTAAAAACATGAAGTGGCATTGCTAATGGAGCAAATTATTGGCTTATGAGAGCTGCATGCCTTCAGTATCAATATTGTATGAATTGTAATCATTCGTGCTAAGTTCATTAACCAGACCGAGAAAGAATCCCATACATAAGTGACTCAGTCCGACCTGACTCATCAACATCTCAATCCCTCACTTATTAGTGAACTGCTGACAAATTTCGAGAAATCTTCATGGTGGAAGCTGTGGACAAAAGACTGGAGGTTGATTTATGGGTTGATAGAAACACATTGTTACCATTCGCTCCATAATGGATGGCATTGTTGAAGCGACGGGTCCTCTTTGTTTGGTGACAATCCCAAAGGAAGGTGTAGTCCACCGGAGAGTTGGCTTGTTCCTTGGGGCCACTCTCAGATGCTGGTTCCTTGTACCTCGGGGCTACAGTCACCGAGATGTTGGCTGGTTCATGAGGAGATGTCAGGGGGTGATTCCATGGGGATTAAAGAACTGCTTCTATGGTCCATTGGGATGAGAATCATCCGCCATCTTTGTTCAGGCCATGAAAGCTTTTATGTTTCTTAATGAATTGAAGACATGTGATGAGATGTTAAATGATACGAGTTCACTTCATTCACGATGATAAAATCATCTTTGTGTTAAATTTTACAGTCTGACATGAAAACTTCATAACCATGATGAACAAAGTCATCACGACATCGAGGTGAAAAGTGGAAATCTATTTCTCTTTATAATCCCGAATCACGGTGACAATCAAATTAATATTTGAACATGGGTTCCTGGTTTTATGTTTGTGGTGTGTTCAAGCAACATGGCATATTTGGTCTCTGAATCAGTTCAAGTATCATGCAGGGTTTGTCAAAATTATCAACTTATCACCAAAGGAGAAGGAAGCTATCAGTATCATGTGCATCCAGTACTTAGATTTTGGTCATCATCGGTAGGCTATGTGGTGCACATAGATTATCAAAATTGCATGTAAAATGAACATTGTGCTAATGACTTTGTTGACTGTTCTTGCCATTCGGGTCACAGATTTGTTCAGCTGATCAATGTGATTTTGATTAGTCATAATTTTATGATTTCTTTCTGTTATCAATGTATGATTGCAAAGAATGACCATCCGGTGGAAAACCCTAGCAGGACTTGATAGTGGCTGTTGGTATTCCTGTACTGTGCTCGTCTTTGAATGGAACTGTGCAAGTGTCGAGTGGCAGTGACCCCTATTGTTGTCCCCGTTCACCAAATTGCGGGTACTCTTTCGGCAGTGCGAGAACTTTGTCATCAAAATATGAACAACGGATTGGAGAAGTAGTTTCCAAGTTCACTCATATCCCCCCCCCCCCGCACACTCACGACCACGACCATCAACAACAACAACAACACAGTATGAAACAAGTATGAAAGATCTACATGTATTTTAATAGATCTTAAAAGATGGTCCATCGAATGATAACAGAGAGTGAACATAACGAATTAAGCTGTGTCTGTCCACATTTCAGAGCAATGGACATTTCTACTTTTGTGATAAATCAGTATGTAAACTTTAAAACCTTATATCTCACTGAGGTATGCTGTCTCGTGAATAAGAGATTATGTCATCCACAGAATGATTACTACAAGAATATTGACCTGGCTATAAAATTTGAGAGATTCATCTTGATAGCTTGCAGTGCATAAAAGGATAAGAGAAACTGCACCTTCCGCATCGATATTGACTCATCCAACATGCCACGCAGAGCTCCTTCACGGAAAGGAACCCTTCCAAGGTCACCTCAACACGAGAACATCGATTTTCCATCAGATATGTGGAGCCTTCATACATTATAGAGGAGTACCAGGTTGAATCATTACAATCATTGTAAATCCATTTGCCCAGTCGAACAATATCAATTGGAATTGTAAATTAATTCATCATCAAG
>NMRB01002354.1:6241-35647 GCA_002633025.1 Notospermus geniculatus
ATTGCATAATCGAAATGGGCATCCTCAATAACCTAAGTATGGGTGATATCATGCCTCTACCTTTACCACAGGCAGAGATATTTCAAATTATCAAGTTTGATATATCAAAATCTCATGATATTTCGAACACCCGGACACTTGAGGCTGAGAATTTCAACATAGTCCAGTCCTTGAATAAGTAGGCATGAACTAAGACTTGCTTCATGTTGCTCAGTTGACAGTATGGCAAGTTATCTGAAAATATCAATTTCGTGATATCGATATCACCATGACCCCAACATCTCAGGTCAAAAGTAATCAGTCCATTGGATTCCTAGGGTATGAAAACCTAAGGGTAGAACCTATTTTCATTGCACTAGGTGTTAAAGGAGCCGAGTTATGGCATCAGATAAAAGCGTGACGGACAAAAATATCAAGTCTGATATGTTGATTACATCATGATGGAGGCATCTGATGTTGAAAATTATTAGCTCATTGGATTGCCCAGGTTGACAAACCTAGGGGTAGGATATGTTACCAGGACTGCAGCTGTTGAAGGAGATAAGATATGAAGGCGTGACAGACGGACACACACACACACACACACACAGACAGATACACACACACACACACACACATACACAGACACCAAGACCAAAAACAATATGGTTCCCGATCTTAAGATCGGGGAACCATAATAAAAGATCAGTATTGTTCGTGTCTCAGAATGCAGGAAATTGACCTCAAATTGCATCCCAGAGCTTCTAATTTCCACGTCCGTAGTGCTCGGCTTCTTAAAATGCTCCCTAGCGAAAAACGCTAGCTACGGTCCTGTGTTCCCCATTCTGTGCCACATTGAGCGTTACCTGTGTCTACATCTTTGACATAGACAATGCATAAGCGAGATAGCTGTTGGCTGCAGTCAGTACAATTGTACCAAGAATAACAACTGCCCTGGCTCGACCAGGCGTACAGTACTTCGATGCTATCAGTGGAAAACGAACTGCTATGGCTCGGTCAACCGACATGGCCGTCAGGAAATATCCCGACAGCCCGGCACAAATCGAGAATGTGACGAAATATGAGCTGAAATAGAAAAAAAACTTCACCCATGCCGTTGAAATAATAAATACGAAACGTTAGAAAATCTTACGAAGCAGCCCGCTCCATCTGAAACAAACATTGCAGCCATTTCCTCCAGATATCAAGGTGAATAACTATTGTTATATGAGCAATTTCTATATGTTTACATGTATCTCAAGCAGTCTTTTCCAACTCAATATATGGCTATAGCCATAACACACGTGTGTGATATGATATGCTATAACTAACAAAATTCATAAAATGAACAGAGCGTCTCAAAAAATGTTACCATTTGAATTGGTATCGTGCGAGGTAATATTTTTCAAAGTACCGAGTATACACTCTTAGCCAAAAAGGTTCTTTAGGGGTTCTTTGTGCCACACCAGAGGAACCCCAAGGTTCTATATAGAACCTTCTGTAAAGAACCCGAAAGGGTTCCATATAGAACCTTTCTGTCGCCAAAGAAGCCATAAAGGTTCCAGATAGAACCCTTTTCTGAGGGAAAGGTTCTATCTGGAACCTCTAAGGGTTCTTAAACAACACGATGGTTCTTAAGTCAGAGGGTTCTCCTGGTGTGGCACCAAAGAACCTTTTTCGGCTAAGAGTGTACTTTCTAACAACCAGCTGCTGAAGAATTTGAGTTTAGAAAAATTGCTGTTAATATTAAAGATCTGAATATAAATTTGGCTCTTGATAAGCATCTGCGCTTTTCGAAACAAAAGGACTACCTACATAAACTGAATATCTCTCTCGTGTGGTACCAATTTCTGAAAGATGAAAGCACCGAAAAAGCTTGTCGTTATCACGGCAAGATTATCTACGATAGCCATGGCTGTCATATAGATGGACGGTGATCGGTCCTTGTTCTTCCCTTTATTTGCAATAAGTACGATAAGGATATTCCCAGGTACGCCAAGAATAAAGGTCTGAACAGAAAAGTAGATTGCCACTGTCTCGTACACATGTATCAAGGTACACACATCGCCGTATCTACACGTTGTTTCCTTTACACTGACGTTGTGTGTCATTTCACCACCTAGTGCTGTGTAACCCATGGAGTACATCAATCATGCGGTCCATTCAGTCATGCTGAAGGCGACGATCAAATTTAAATATCGCCTTTGCTATCGACTATAGCAAAAACGTGCGGAAATTGGAAGCTGTATCATCATCATTAACTTGTCTCACCTTACAAAAAGTACCAGTTTTTGTAGATGAAACAAAATCCAATATTTAGCCTATGCATTATGCTTCGTCTTAATTCGTAGATGAAGAGCCCATCACTGAAATCAACTCCTTCAGGTCGCATTACATGCTGGGTTGAGCAACCAATTTTGGGGGCTTGGACTCTTTTCATTCCTTAATTGCTGACCCGTCCTGTTTGGGTTGGATACTTCAGATCTACATTTGGGTTTCAGCTCAGTCTTTTCTAGAGTTTCAGATTGTAAAGTTCCAGCCTGAAGAAAACCCCGGTTGGGGTCGAAAATTTGCTAAATATTCTGGAAATTGACTATTAAACTTTATTATATTGTGTGTTGATTTTTGTGCTCGCCTTCTCTTTGGACCTTCAGGTCGCTCATGTAGTATTTTCGCCCTGTTCCCAAACAGTATAAGTACTGGTACCTCCCTTTCTCCTGGTCTTGGCTGCCCGGTCAATCCTACATGTAGGCCTACGTTGGAACCCGTTTTTGGTCGGCAGAAACGGGAGAGGACAGAGCGATCACGGGGATGGGAATGGAACGGCCGAATGTTCCAAAAATAATCAAACATTCATATGAATAAAGGTCCGATGGGGTACTTTTATGGGTTTTGACGATAGCAGGTTGTTATTTGTAGCTATATTGTATATTAAGGTTTTCCACCAGCCATTCCCATACAGCCCTTCAATATAAGCGTTCATAAGTGGCAGGCAGCCTGCCACTGAATATCTAAATAGGTAGTTAAATTTTGGCCAGTGTGGACACTTGTTATGTAGTGCATAGCAAAATTAGTATTTTCTAGAAAATACTTTGCATCGGAATATACCGAACATTGAAATGTGAAACTCAAACATTTGGTCATTTTATTATCTTGAAGTAACCGATATCATTTTCCGATCTAAAGTTTCAGTGGTCCCTTCGCCAAGCTGCCGAGAAAAATACTCTGTTCCATTCGAGAAATCTCAGCGTGCACTTCAACTTCGTGGTGCTGAAAGCACGATCTTTTCTTGTTTTATCCCACTTGTCAGTTCGGGAAATGTTCTTTAATAGAAGCGTTTCAGAAGTCAGACTCGGAGTCTGAATACGGAATCTGAGGCGTCCGCATTCGTTACAGTGTGTTAAAGGAGTTAGACGCCGAAGTTGTAAACAAGCTGGTTTGTTTACAAACATGGTCGGCGAACGAGTTTTGTTCGTTCGTGCAGGTGGCAGCACCAATAGCGCCCCGTGATCGTTAGACTGGTTCCCGGTCCGATGCAACTCACTTACGATATTCACGTCAGTACATATCACCGACAATAGGTGGCAGCACAGCAGGGGTCGCGTGGATAGAGAACCAGTGAGTGAGTGTTTACAACTTGGACGTCCAGCTCCTTTAATGTCGTCTAAACCAGTGTACCCAGGTTACAGGGTTAGGATGGTTAGCGGTGACGGTTAGGGTCAGGATTAGGTTTAGGATTAGGGTAGGGGTCAGTGACAACGGTTAAGGGTCAGGGTCGGAGTTAGGGTTAGGGGTTTGAGCTGTGATTTAGCGTGTGGGGTGACTGGGCGACATTCACATTCAGCCCAAATTCGGACGCCTTAAAATTTTATTTTTTGAAAGGTGATAATGGGAAGATTTGGTAAAGTCAACCTAGCTTAAAAATGGGCAAAATACCAAGCTTGAAAACGTACATGTCGCAGTTACCTAATGAGGTTCGGGTAACTTGGTTTACTTTCCATTTTGCCCATGTTGAAGTTAGATTGACTTATACAATATATAAAGAGGCTGATGCAGTAGATGCCGACATCCGCTGAGAAACCGAGAATTACTAACAAACGCCACCACCAAAATAAAGACGCTCTTGTGAAATGAGACGGAAGTATGGTTCCTTCAACGTGGTAACTTAAAAACACTCCAGATATTCATTTTTCACTACCCGATTTCAAGTTATGGCGTTCAAATTCGGAAATCCGACAGTTTCCAAATCAGACTCGGAGTCTGAACTCGGAAGCGGTACGAATCAGAAATTGGAAACGTTTCTTTTAAAGGAGTGACTTAGAAATCTCGGCAGACTCTCAAAAAGCATTCAAAAGTGAGATCATTCAATAATTCAAAAGTCTGCAGATCCTCAAGCAAACACAGACAAAATTCCATGATAAACTTCATTGGTCGTTTTGAGAGTGAGGGATCAGTGGACCAGGTTTGGTGAAGGAGTCGCACTGCTTTACGTAGCAGGTCCGCCTGGACCGCATACCGCACGCGTCAATTTCCCAGATGGCCAACGAATCTGATAACGCGCAAAAATATTCCTGTGAGTTGAGCAGATATAAACATAAAAAAATACTGAAGCAGTCTTTTGTGTTATGCGAGGGGTCACAAATAAAGGAGATACAAGTAAAGGATATGAAATAGAAATCGGGTTTCTAAGGTGAAAGACATTGCTTTCTACCAGACTCGAACCCAAAGACCCTCGCATAAGACATCAATCGCCAGCACTAAGGGGCAGCACGCCATAAACCACTAGGCCAAATCCCCATCTTCAGAAAAAAGATGGCGTGCTGCCCCTTAGTGCTGGTGATTGATGCCTTATGCGAGGGTCTTTGGGTTCGATTCTGGTAGGAAGCAATATCTTTCACCTTAGAAACCCGATTTCTATTTCATATCCGAAGCAGTCTTTTGGGTGTTTAAATCTGCTCCAAATTGGGCCAACAAAATTCACTTTTTCTGAGAAACTAAGATGGAATTTGATGGCGAAAACTTTGTAGGTTGTTTTCAAGTATTGCTGCACGCTGTTCTGACATAAAAAATCCATACTCACATCGCCAGCACTAAGGGGCAGCACGCCATAAACCACTAGGCCAAATCCCCATCTTTAGAAAAAAGATGGCGTGCTACCCCTTAGTGCTGGCGATTGATGCCTTATGCGAGGGTCTTTGGGTTCGATTCTGGTAGGAAGCAATATCTTTCACCTTAGAAACCCGATTTCTATTTCATATCCGAAGCAGTCTTTTGGGTGTTTAAATCTGCTCCAAATTGGGCCAAAAAAATTCACTTTTTCTGAGAAACTAAGATGGAATTTGATGGCGAAAACTTTGTAGGTTGTTTTCAAGTATTGCTGCACGCTGTTCTGACATAAAAAATCCATACTCACATGGAGATAAAAAACGTTAACTTTTGTCGTTTTTTTTCCAAGCGGCTGATTACATAATGTCATAGTAACGCTGCAGAGGTAAATTTGTGCATGGAAGATGCAGAAAATATTTATAGGCTGAAAAGTGCATCAAAGTTCCTTAATTTATAAGGAAGTTATGGAAGGTTATCAGTGGAGATTAACTTTTGTTCAGTCATGCAGTTTGACGAAAATGTTGCGATTTGTTATATCACCTCAACGTTTTTTATTCATCAACGAAACTGTCGAAATTTGCAACATCACCTCGTGTTATATACGGTGAACTGCAAATAAATCGACGAGACTGTCAAAATTTGCAACGTCAGCTGGTGGTACAAAAGAGCCGACACAATCATTTTTTTCACTGCCCAAAGACTATGGACCAACTTCCTCGGCAGATCGGGCAAGCAGCAGTATTTGGATCTTCAGGAATAGCCTTGAATTCTTCTCTTTCGTCTCGCTACACTTAGGCCCGTATTCTAAAAGCTTCCTTAACTCTAAGGTTTACGTTTAACTATTTGTTTGTAGGGCAGAATACAAAAGCTTTAAGTGTACCATTAGACTTAAGCAGGCTTCTGAAATACGTGCCTCAGTTTCCTTGATCGATAGTGGATACAGGCACTTAAAGTACATTCAGTTCCATTCATTCAACATCTAAATAATTGCGGGGGGGAGGGGCAGCCTGCAGTTGCCAATGCATTCTTAATGGGCCTTTTTATGCACTTTACTACCAGTGGTTCTTTCAGCAAAAACAGAACAAACCACGTGATTCTGAAAGGTTTTTCCGAAACCCTCTCACATAAGTATTCATTGGAAAGCAATCAGTGTAAGCTTTTTAATGAATACCTATTTGATTGGGTTGCGCACATTTTTGCCTTTTTGTACAAAAGGGCCATACTTCCAAATTTGGGACAATGCACCTTGGCACTGAATGAAAGGATCAAGAAATGAGAGTGAGCAATGGACGGCGTGCACAATTAATTTATGTTTCTGACTGCATGTGCACTGCCGCTTAGGGACTGTAGCAAAGTATTTTGAAGCCAAAAAAGACTAATTTTTCGTTTGGGGGGGGGGGATGATCCCAAGAATTATCTTGGACATATTTACTTGCTGACCAGGTTGAAGCCAAAGTTGGCCAAATTTAGTCTCTCGGGGGGAGGGAGGGGGTTAGCTGAGAGACTAAATCATTTAGTCTTTTTTGGCTTCACATACTTTTGCTACAGTCCCTTATGCCAGTAAGGTAACCTGATCACATGGTCATAAAATGACGATGCACTTCGAAAACAAACAAGAAATGGACAACGGTTTCCGATGATTCAGTGGGAGGCTCGACTTGGCATACGAGTTGCTTCCAGGCCATTATCTAGGTAGGGCCTTTTTCCACGGTGCTGGTTCGAGGAAACCTACCTCCATCCTCCTCGGGCGGGTTCGGTTCAGGATGGATTGATCGCTTTTACACGGTGCGGGTTCAGTAACCATCCTCGATCTAGTTCGAGGTCGGATTGTTCACATGCGTGCCACCAGATGGCGTGTATAAACATTTACAGTTATCGCAAGTAAGAAATAGCCCAAAAATAATCATTGTGTTTCACAGGTCGGCGCTAGGCGGCGTTATGGACGCACCAACCTGTGTCCGCACGAGCCGCATCACGCCGAATTTGGCGTAAAAAGTAATACGCGGACACATCAACGCCTCAACTCGGTAATCACGTGATCTACTACGCCACGAAAGTAAATCCTAAGAAAATAGCGATATGAGGCTTATTTCTTGCAGACTTCGCAAATAGTTGACTGATTCTTTATTTCTGATGAGAAATTGTCACAGACATGACATTGTTGAGAAGAAAAGGATGATATTCGAGTTATGACCACGGCAGCTATTCACTGTGTGTGTAGACATTGTAGTGTACTGTATAGTGTGACGACGCACAACGCTGTCAGTGGCTAACATGACATGTACAGCATATCTCACACAATATAGGCCTATGTATGTCATAATCATGACGGATAATGTGATACCCACACACGGAGACATCCTAGGTAGGCCTATTTTGAGAGATTCTGCAATATTTATAAACCTGAAGCGAGGAATCGCCCGCCATCTTGAAAATGCAGCAAGTAGTCCCAATATGTCCCATGATGCCTTGCGCGCGCGGTGACAGGTCATGCAGTGCGAGGTAGGAGCGCTACCTGTCGTGACAATGCAAAAATAATCACTAAAAATCGATAAACTATGCTTCTGACTGTGGGAGCCACGAATTCCTTCCAGTTGAGTCAAGCACAATACGAATTCCAACACAGGATTTACGGTGAATGATGTGTTCGTCTTGTTTATTTCTTTCAAACAATACCACGCTGTTGCAGAAGTCTTACATACATGACAGACAGCAGAAACAGGCCTAAACCCAATGACCGCTTCTCCTATTACACCGCAGCTATGCAATGCTGGCAAACTACCAAAGATTACCTTCACAAAACCATATGAAAGGGATCTATACATGTTTTCATTATTGTTTACCACATATGTCCTCCTGCTTGAAACACACAAACTTGGAAATAACGGAAAAAATCAGTTTGACCACATGTAGTGCAGCGGAGGCTGAAAACACGGCGGAAAGTACAGTGCTGCCAGAGAGCCCGTGAAGGAAATCGGAAACTGACATGACAATCCTCCGAAAGGAAACTGGAAAATGACATCGACGGCTACACTAACAACATGAGCAGTGCTTGAGAAATCTCGTGTGTGATTTCTTCACAGGTAACTTACAGCAAATGTGCCAGTGATGCCATTCATGTAGCGTGCTCAATCCCGCACGAGGCCGGTGGAGGTCAGTTCGCTTTTACACGAGAGAATAACCAGCCTGAACCTACCTCCACCTAAAGCCCAGGTCACACTATGGCGACTTAGGCGGGTGAATCCCCGCGAACTAGAATGAAATGGTCCAGGGACCATGTGCTCACCCCCTTGGACATAATAGTGTAATGGCAGAGAGAAGTATGTACATGGTCCATGGACCATTTCATTCTAGTTCGTGGGGATTCGCCACAGTGTGACGTGGGCTTACCTCCACCTTCCCGAGACTCACGCGGCGAACTGAACTGACCCGAGGAAGGTGGAGGTCAGTATTTTCGCTTCTACACGGGGAAATATAACTGAACCCTCCTCGATCTAGTCTCGATCCGGAACGCACCGGCACCGTGTAAAAAGGCCTAATTCTCCACCCACCGCATTGCGCCAAAGGCAATGCAGGATGGCCCAAAAAACGCACAAGCATACTTCCACCATCCTCAGTCCCAAACCACAACAGTATGAATGGATAGAGAATCTTTCTAGGAGAAACACCGAGATATCTCGATTCGGTCCAGTAGTATTAGCTCCAGAGCCATAGTGTGAATCTAAGTCAGCGGTCCTTAAGGGCAAGCCGACGTTGTGAATTTTCGGAGCATTGGAAATAAAACATGTCAAAATACCATAAAAGTACAAGTTATATGACGAAAATGAAGGCACCTGTGGGGTCTGTCAGTCGAAAGGAATTGAATAAGACGGGTCATAGAATGCACTAATTAGCTAATAAGCTGAAACAAAAGACTAGTTGGCGGAACACTTTCCCAGGAAATGATACAGTTTGAAGGTCTAACACCTTGCTTATCATAAAAGTTCGAGGTGTTAAAAGAACCAGGCCATGGTTCGGATGTGTACCTGATTCTATGCCAACCCACTGTTATCGATGGTACAGTTAATCCACGCACAGGCTTACTCAATAGGCCTACTCATATCTCCAAGCCACCGTAACCCTAACCAAGACTGACTGGTTCCGATGTGAGATACATGCCCAGAGTGGCAGTTACGTTTGAGCCCACCCGGGTCCGCAGTTTGGGAAGATACCCATGTGCAGAAAGCGTAAATCCGGCCGTTCATGATTCAGCACCAGGCGGCGGGGTAATGACGTTGTCACGGTTGTTTCTACCAACGACATTGACCAAAATTCGGCCAGTACATGTACTTGTCTCTTGTTCTCTTTGTGGTTCGATTGGTGAACTCTACTGGCTTATGCCTGAAGTATCAAAAATACAATTACGGCTGCACAGGGTTCAAGAGACAATATACTGGCCGAATTTTGTCAATGGCAGTGGTGGAAATAACATCATTACTGCCCGCCGCCTGTGTTTGGCCTCTCAAAAGCCAATTTCACCATATACACAAAAATCAATGATCGGCGTTCCGCGAAAAGTTCTAGAATGCTCCGCAAGGTGGCTGCACAGCAGCGTTCCGGGAACATTGCGTCTAGTGTAAAGCATAAAGGATTATGTGGTACCAAGTAAAATAATGTACCTTAGCTCTGGTGCGCATCAGTGCCGATTTAACTGTAGATCTAGTTACCGGTATGTTTGGACACCCTGTCCCCCTCCTCACTGTTTCTCTGCTGAAAACCAACCCTGTACTGTAAACTGTTTGAGGATGTCACTCATGATGTTTTTGACCGTATATGTGTACTTTCAGTTTTTACGGCAAGTGTCGAATAAACATGATGAAGACGTGTGATAAACTCGCCTAGGTTTATTCTGTCAACTTTGAGCAGGCACAGGTACATGAACCACCCCCTACCCCCTCTAGTGCGATATGTTTACTGCATTAACTCCACTACGTGAACCTTGTAGCCCCCAGGCATGTTTAACAGTATAATTGGCCGCATATACCATCGTCGTCATATTTCGCGGGGAAAGAACCAAAGAGGGGAGAGCATCTATCGTAATCTCGACTTCACAATTGGTATGTATACTACGGCATGGGAAGTGGATAAGAGAAAAGATTTTGTACGATTTGGCAAGATATCCCATGCATTGCATTTCTGTATTACGCTAGTCGTAAAGTCCAAGTCAACCTTCATTCAACATGGGCAAAATAACAGGTTTGAAAACCTACACAGGTCAGTGGTATATAATCCAAATCGCAGTTACCTAATGATGTTGGGCAACTTGGTTCACTTTCCATGAGCCTTTTGTAAACCCAAGGTTGTGCTCAGTCATCTGGTAAATACTGTGGTTTGTGGCCTAATCATTGTGGTTACATATGGTATCTGTTTCACAGGTCTGGCACTTTGCCCATGTTGAATGAAGGTCGACTAAGGCCCGTATGCACAGACGTTCCTCCACTCACACTTGAGTGTGAGGTCGACCTTTACCTATTGTTTGCAGGGTAGAATACAAACGGTTAAGGTCGACCTCACACTCAAGTGTGAGTGGAGGAACGTCTGTGCATACGGGCCTTAGACTTTAGCAATCAATGCTCTTCAATGTGTTTACTGAGTCGGCGGACGTTTCAGTTGGTGTCTGATATCATTGGTGGAAGAGTCACCGAATAATGTCATGATATCAGTGAGGTGTTCTTTTACTTCATTACAATTTCAGAGGATGCCATTTCATTGCATAACATTGTTTACGTCGCACATCAACAGGCGATAAACCCGGTTCTTCAGTACCGGGAAATGGCAAACTATACAGTCCCCGTTGGGGAAGATATGGTGTGCAAGTTCGGTGACGTAGAAACGTTGAAGAACGTTCATCTCATGTTGATTATGTTCAGTGGCGTACCCTCTTTCGTTCTTGGAGTCCCCGGGAACATTCTCATCATACTAATAGCGCGTAGGAAACATAACCGGGAGCTCTCGGCATCTGTCTACATGGCCTCCATGGCAGTTGCTGATCTCATTCTTGTTGTGGTTGTCACATGGCTATGCCCATTCTTTCGCGGCCGAGCGGTTGAACAGTACCGGGAGTGGCAGTACGTGTAAGTACGGAACCACCTTGTTTGGAGAGCGACCAAAACACAACACTTGGTTTATTTTCAACGAATTGAGTCTCATATGAGTCTCGAAGACTATAGACATGTCAGATCAAGTCCCCTTCGTTGTTGCGTAGCTCTGTAAATTTGTGTCATACCTGAGCTAATAATCCTCTATGCCTCAGCCCAGGCGCTGTGTATTCTCGTATATCAAAGAAATGAGGAGCCACGGTGATGTAGTGGTTCGGGTCTCCGACATGCGGTCAGATAGTCCCAGGTTCGAGTCTTTAGCCAAGTTACTCTGCCTCACTGCCTCTCTCCACCCAGGTGTACAAATGGGCACTTGACGGAAATGCTCAGATTGTAGCGCTGAATGAGCAACTCATCTGACTTCCACTGAAAGCTTCCAGGATTGACAGGGGTTAAACTGTTAGATGATGACCTCTCCGTTGCTGGTATCAGATATCAGACTATAAACCCAAACTTTACACTTTACAAAGTTATCGTCAACAAAACTATTGCGTAATTGTGTAAAACAGCGATCCCCTCTTCTACACTTCAGTGCTGGGTTTTATGTCATCTTTAGCTGCTCTATGTTATCGGGATACTTTCTGGTAGCCATGTCGGTTGACAGGACCATAGTCGTTCGTTTTCCCATGCTCGCCCCACGATTCTGTACAACCAGCCGGGCCAAAAAGGTCGTCATGACAGGGATCATTGTCTTCATTCCAGCGAACACTAATCTGCTTTACACCCTGAGATACGTCAAGGACGAAAACACCGGTGAGTAGTATTTATTGCTTGCTCAAATTCTTTTCGACCCCCCCCCCCCTCCCCAAATTGCAATACGACATCAATTAGAAATGTCGCCAGATCTCCGACAAAATGTTTCCTATTTATAAACGGTGAAGCTGGTGTTATTGTAAAGGGCCATCTCAAAAATACTTGATGCCGAATGAAGTCAATTTTTTCACTTCTGTCTTGACCACCCACCCTAGGGCAGATTTTGTCATCTACTTCGCTTCTTTCCAGGATGGTACCACAAGTTTCAACACACTGAACGTATTAAAGCGATGTGTCAGCCAAAAAATTTGAATGCAAAAGGAGACGAATCTTTGTTTACAAACACTCATTTCCTGCATTCTGATTGGCTGTGAGGGCAATGTTTACAAACATCATCCTTCTGTTTACAAAACGACTGTCGATTCGCTTTAATTGTTCCATCACTTCTACATTTTCGACCAAGATGTATATTTTAAATAGCTTGATTAAAAAATTATAAAGCCAATTTGTTTCCAAAGAGTAAAATGGCGATCAACAAATTGGCAACACTCCCCCTCCCCCAGTGAAAAAAGTATCTTTCGCATCAAGCATATATATGAGACGGCTCGTAAGAGCATTGATTTTCTCTGCTATATTTCTTAATCTGTCATTCTAAGTGGGATAGAAAGGCATCAACTCCTGACTTCCACATTAAAGGAGTTAGACGCCGAAGTTGTAAACAAGCTGGTTTGTTTACAAATATGGTCGGCAAACTAGTTTTATTCCTTCGTGCAGGTGGCAGCACCCGTGATCGTTAGACAGGTTCCCGGTCCGATGCAACTCACACACGATATTCACGTCAGTACATATCACCGACAATAGGTGGCAGCACCGCAGGCGTCCGTGGATAGAGAACCAGTGAGTGAGTGTTTACAACTTCGGCGTCTAACTCCTTTAAAGATAATGGCTCATATGAATAAATACTAGCAAATGCTTTACCTTCAGATTTGTACAGCATAATCTAGTGCATTTGTATTGCAAAATTCAAGTAAAAGCATTTACTAGTCTTAATTCACATGACCCATTGTATGATGGCTTCATTGTTTCCATTCAACTTTTGTAAACATGGATGTTTAGGCCTACATCACGTTATTTGGGACGTTTGTGACATGCCAACCCACCAAATTAAATACTTTCGGTATCAAAAAAATTCTAGAGGGGCATGCCATGAACAGATTACAAGACAAAGAAAGACTAGACGTAAACAAACAAAATGTAAATAGGCATACACAATGATTTCGTGGCCGTAAAAATACGCGTGATACATTGGGCAGTATTCAAAAAGGATGAGCATCGCGCGATTTGCTTAGACCGGTGTAACTTCACTAAATGCACACACTTCCACCATGCATTTAACGGAAGTTACTCGCGTCTAAGTCTTAAACACCCTTTTTGAATACGGCCCATTATCTTTAACATCGATAAGTCTTTGAGCCAACAGAGTGTTTATTTCTGCATCTCGGCTTTCAGGAATGGAAAATATCGCTATTGACGTTCCTGACGACGTTATTGGAAACCTAATAGCTTCTGCTTTTCAACTTGTGTTCGGAACCGTTTTACCCTTTGCCTTTATCATCACCTGCAACGTGATTATCATCCTCACTGTCCTTGGAGCATCGCGTTCACGTACCGAATTGAGCATAATGCGCGCGACTGACTCGAAGCTGAGGGAAACGGCGCACCTTACACGGATGATGATTTTTGTTTGTGTTGCCTACTTGGTGACGTCAATTCCGTATCGGCTCTTCCAGGTGTTGATGTTAGTGCCCCAGATATCCGCTATCTTCACCATTAACGATTCGTGTGATTTCCTTCTCTATAATCTATTACTTGCCGGCCTTTTAACCTTCTGGCTGTTAAATTTTGCCTTGAACTTTTATATGTATTGTATTGGAGGCGGCAAGAAGTACAGAAATGACATAAAGAATTATTTCAAAGATGCCATCGTAATANAGATTCATGATAAATTTATTTTTTATGAAAAACTTCAAGATTTCAAAAATCTCATTTTCATTGATATTTTGAAACAGTGATAATTTCACGATATTTTAATTTTTTCCTTAAAATTTGCTCTTGGACATATACAAGAGATGTTGAAGGGCCATATATCTGAGCTAGAACCCAAAATTATGCACCACTTCCTGTACAGAGTTAAAAAAAGCACTGTCCATTTATTTCTTGGGATGAGTGTACATTGTAATTTCTTTGTAATAGACATTTTCCAGGATATCTTCGCATCTGGTTCATTTTTGTAAAACTTTACTTCTCAGTGGAGCGCGCGATTCTTCGCATAGGAAGCAGAAGCCCTAGTCATATGATAGTTTAAAGGGACCCTATAACCAGCTATAGTTGTTAGGCTCATATCAGTGTGGTCATTTCATCAACAACCTACCTACTGATTTGGGCTGAAATGTTGATGTTGAGCGTATTTTACTTGCACTCCTTGTTAGAGTAAGATTCTTATGCACATCAAAATGCCTATGAGGAGGCTGCTTGTTGGAACCCTTTGACAAGGCCCGGCAGCAATTTTCTTTATTGATTTGGAGAATGTCATTGGTTATATAATCCCTTTCTGTGCAGGGCTAATCCAAAGACTAAAGCTGTGATTGGGATTATTCCATTCTGCATAATGCATCGTGTAGAAATCGGCTAACCTCTTCCTACACTCTGCAGCAAGCAGCCAGATTCCGTGTTCAACGCTCTGGGATTTTCTCGTGCGCCCAATCAGAAGCCTCGTTTCTTCGTCGTTCACGGAAGAAAAAGTATCAATGATGTCATTGCATCAAATTTTGATTGGTGAACGTCATCACCGGGAACACGTCATACACGTGGGTCGGTGCAAGCTTTGCCGTGATTGGTTGCTATTTTTGGGACCTGGGAAATCCGTTGAACGCGGAATGTGGTTTGCTTGCGTGAAGGTCAAGGGAGGAGAAGCCGAGTCTTTACCTGAACTCAGTGAAGATGGATTATTCTGGCAGGGGACATGCTTCGAGACCAGAGTTGCCTTTTCCATCCTTTACCAGGATATCGTCCTTCACAAAAGCTGCTCCTTTTCACAGTTATCCAGGTCACCGAAGAGTAGCTCGAATCGAAGCAAATCTAAAACGATACTGTAAACCGTGATATTTTCGCGACGCTAAATGTTCGCGATTTTGGTGACCTACGAATTCGCGACGAATAAATATTCGCGATTGGAACCCGTCAGCTTCAACAGAATAATAAGAAGAGTAATTTTCGCGCGATTTATGTTCGCGTTTTGACCCTTGAACGCGAAAATCGCGAAAATAAAACGCACTCGAAAATTTCACGGTTTACAGTATATCGACGGCACTCCTTCGAAAGAGATTAATGGACGCCCTCTTTGACATCTACGACAGGGTCAATCCAAGCCATGCAGAAGCTTTCACTTTGCATTGTACGGATTTTTTTCATGTAAAATCAAATTTAAACTGACGTTGATTCTAAAAAGGTGGCGACAAAATTGCGATGCGACGAATTGTGTAGGTGACATGGCGGCAGATACGGTTCTTCTCCTAATCCCTGGGTTTTAGCATAGCCAGTGTTTCCATCTACGCCTCACCGTGCAGAGCAGCATTGATATTGCCGACACCCAAATGTGGACTGCCAATTTCGAAAAGGCCAAAATGTACAACATGTTGTGTACAATTGCCTTACGTGTGCTATACATTTCTGGTCTTTTTGAAATCGTGTCGTGGCAATGAGCTTACTAGTGCTTGATTGGCAGGAATGCATATGAAAAGGTAATGGCACCGAATGGGATACAGGAAGAGTTCGAGGAGTGTCAAGAGAGTGTAACGTTGTGAACATCATGACGGAGATTCCGAACAAGGGAACTACCCGTAAAGGTGTAATGTATGAGAATGCCCCCCGTATGACAATGCCCGCTTTATTGTTCGGCGGGCACTCAAACACAGAATACAGAAAGACATGTTGATCAGTGCCTCCCTCATTGTCACGTTGCCGCTTATTCCGTCAATCTTTTGTTTGGGGGCATCGGTAAACGGGGAGCAGTGAAAAACATTACACCGGTACACCCTTGTGCGAATTAATTGGACAATGGTTTAACTTATTTTCCAGTGAATTCGTTCAGTTCAGTCAACTCGGAGCAGCAACCCCCACTGCAGCAAGTTATTTTCTTACATCTGTTACATTACGGAAGGCATCCTTGCGAAATTACTCCAGCTTCACAGCAGATAGGTGAGCTACATTCAGCAGACTTTCAGGTCTCCATAGAGGTGTTCTCAAAACGGATCTCTCTCAAACAAGGGACGAATATACTAGCACTATTACCCAGGGGACAAAGGACAAAAATGGGTCACCAGCTGCTGTAAAAAGCCACCCCCTGGGAATGTGTTCAGGGGATCCCTCTGAATCGCACAAGGGTGGGTGGAATTTGAGATTTTTTGCAAGACGCCAAAAAATTGACTTTGAAGTTCAGGACACTGACATTGTCATTGGACATGTTGGACCCAAGAACTGAGCGTTGTACAGGAGAATGGGACACGATGTACAGCTAACATTTGAATGGTTGGATTCACACCCCATAAATGTATTACCAACAGATAGAAACATGGTGCCTCGTAACCAAATAAGAATTTTTGGTAGTTTCTAACTAGTTACGTTATTGGAAACGGCGTTTTTATGTATTTTGACCCATTTTGTGTAAATTTACATATGGTTTCATAGATTACTTTAGATCATAGACAAAATAGTCGATTTTTCAACTTTATGCGCGCATTATTTTGTGCTTAGGTATCCATTCAACCTAAAGACGGGTAAGATTGCCATTGATAACAGAGTTGAATAAATTGATCGGAATATTGTGTTCTCTGTGTTTCATTCACGTTCTGGCAGGAGAACTACGAACAAACAAGTTCAATAACTCCAAAGGTAAATGAATGTCTCTCTCGTCAAGATGAGAGGAGTACGGTCCATTGAAGCGACAGCTCTTTCTACTAATGTGCACATTAATGTAGCCAATGGACAGCACAAATTTTGTGGTATTGCCCCTTGAATGTACAGCTGTGTGCATATTGCAGATCAGACCACTTAGTTGAGCATAGACAATAATAAGAAAAGACGAAAAAGCGTGAAGAACCGGTGAGTCCTAGCGTATCTACGATGGCAGGGCGCGGGGGAATACTGAGCAAAGTTATTTCATTCAACGTGTAACAACATGTTCGTTGCTTTTGATACTTACTCGTTATGATGTAATGTACATGATATTCAATAATATACATTGTGCAATTACCCAATGTATCCCTCTGACCTTATCAGTCTACTAAGGCGAGGTTACACATCGATCGAGTGACGTTACTTTGCCGATAGCGACCGTCGTCGAGCGATATCAGACGGCGATGGACAACAACCGACATCGTCCGAGGAGGGTCGCCTGCATTGGAAGTAAATCATAAAGCTATGCGCACATGTGCGGCAAGCTTTAGGCATTTCAACCGTGTCAATTTTTTTTCAACACCGGAATTACGGAAGGTGACACCGCCACTTATCCGACACAAAAGACCGTCTGGCCTTGGATTACTCGATGGAGTATCAGCAAGAGTAACTACTGTTGATCAGGCCATGAATAGGCCTATTCACAATAATGTTTATTAGCTGTGCATTTACTTTTGATTAAGGGGGTACAAAGACGAGCGGTCACGTCGACCTCAATAGTTCAATAATTTAATAGTTGGTGTAGATGTCATTGATGGATCGAGATGTCACTCGCAACAAGCGACATTGAAGTTAAGCTTCAGACAAACAAGAATATTTGTCATCCATCGACCGTGGAGAGTGTAAACTAAGCTTTTAATTGTTTTGCAAATAAAACACGGAGATTGAAGTGGGAGAAGGATTGCAGACATGCTTGGTTCGAATATCCGAGCTGAAATCGTAGCAGAGTATTTCAAAAAAGTTGTGTTCGGTTGGAGTATTCTAAAACAAGATTTCGTGCACGAAGGAATACGTTCGTCCCTGATATGTGCCGCCAAATGTCTGCACGAGGACTGTTCAACTATTAACCTTTTCCACAATAATACACTACATGTACTTGTTTGTCTACTGAATAAAAAGAAAGGGACGTGTATGGAGAAAGATGAGGCATTTGAATATCACGGAGCTCGGATGTATCAGAAAATGGTGAGTATTTCGTTGTCATTGCATTGTACACGCAATGGCCCTGTACTCAACAGTTTCAAATCTAAGATGTCCACCCCTCAGCATTAACTTATCTACACCTGCTTTCCTTGAATATCTTGTGGACAAATTGACCAAATTTGATCGGGTTTGTGTTGTATGAAATTTCCATGCCTTGGTCAAATAATTCCAGCGCTTTTGACTGATTGCTTTCATGACAACATTATGTAATCAGCTGTCATAAAATGGCTGTATTATCAACTTTTTTATTCTCAACTGAATTTTTGTAAAGACAGCCATTTGTTAAACACGGATGTTCTTGGTAAATTTATTCAGCAGCACTTTTGATGATATGGACGTTTTTCAATGGCTTCCCACGCCAAATTCATGACACTAAGTTTGACTTGTGCCATGGTCCCTAGTCAGTAAGCATCCAATCGCAAGGCTTGTTTTTTGAATTCCCTATTCATAGTCAATTTGCTTATACCTCGTCCGAGGAAAATTTGTGATCGCCTCAGTAACTGTTCCGATTATTCGTTCAATCTTTCATTGATCCTCTGGCGAGGTTGGATGTAGGCGTAATACGTGAATAACTAACCTAAAGCCTTTATTGGCCTGTTGACTCCAACTCAGGTATTTCCATTTATACCCATTGTTGATGAAAAGAATTCATTTTTCATTCATAAACCTACGCGTCATGCTTAATTTGGTCACGTAACTCAATTATTAACATGAGCCACTGGTCACATGTTATAGTCACATGACGAACAATGTATTATTCATGACGTCTTGGTAGTCTGAACAGGGGCTGTTTGAACCATTGCAATCAGGTCACGGCAAAGCTTCTGGGGAATAACCTTTTTTTCTCAAAAACTGTTATGATTTTCCGAATGGAACTTTAACACGGCTATTTCTTATGAGTGTTTTCAAAATGTATTGCAGAAATCAGAAAATGTTCACAGAAAATAAAAAATATTCATTTTGTAGCCTTTTTTGACAGATGATTACATAATGTTGGCATAAAAGCAATCACTCAAAACAGTTGGAATAATGTGACCAAAGCATGGAAATTTCATATAACACAAACCCGATCAAATTGGTCAAGTTGTTCACAAGATATAAAAAAATGATGTGTAGATAAATTAAAGCTGAGGGGTGTACACTCATGGTCAAAAGTTTATGAACACCAGTTTTCCCCCGTTTTCTCAAAAACTACTACTACTAATAATAATAATAATAATGGTGAGTTCTTATATAGCGCTTCATAGCGTATTACGCTCTCTAAGCGCTTCACACATTATTACCCCAGCCTAAGATTCAGAAACCTTTCTGTAGAAACCAAAGGGCAGCCACAATATAGCGCACACGATGGACATTTCAGGCCAGTTGAGAGTTACAGAGTGGCACGGCCGGGGATCGAACCCGCGACCTTCCGGTCACTAGTCCACAGCCCTAACCATTATGCCACCGCGCTGCCACTACTGGGGTTATTATGGCGCAACCACCACCAAAATGTCGAAAAATTCCTTGGCTATCAGATGATGTCAATTTTTTTCACAGATATTATGACGTAATGGTGCTATGATGTAATTTCTAAGACCACTTTTTTTTCAACTTTTTTGTTATCACTTTTTTCCCTGTTTTTTTTCTCAACACTATCAGTCATGCCTGTCTTCAAGACTTTCTTGATCGAAATTCTTAAAACAATTCAAAAGGGAAAAATGCACTTTTATCGCGTTTTTTCTATCAGTTTTTGACCAGTGTTGAACAACCCCAATCTATTCATGAGATGGCCCCATGTCCGTGCAATCGTTACACATGATGGGGTATTCACTAATAATGTTGTCATTGTGACCTAATGTGCAGGGGCCTTATTCACGAACTGCAACCAAGCAGAGGCCCAGGTGGCTGATTTTCATATTATGGAGCTCACTTGTCATGTACTCTGTAGTGGTCATATGAATAAAGATGAGCAAATGCTTTTACTTCAGATTTGTACAGCATTGCCTAGTGCATCTGTATTGCAAAATTCAAGTAAAAGCATTTACTACTCTTTATTCATATAACCCAATAAGTCAATAAAGAACCAGGGCCCGGTTTCACAAAGAATCTTAAGTCAGCTTTGTTGACTTAAGCCTCAATTTACCTGGCTTAGGCCTAAGTCTGCAGTTCTCAAAAAAACTTAAGTCAGAAAAGTGTCTTAAAGTTAAGACGGGTAGCTAGGAGGCTTAAGTCAGCTGGAGTTGACTTAAATATGGCTGCCCTCGTGAGAAACTTCCCACTTCGCGAATATTTTTGTGTGTATCTTGGCCTGGGTTCCCCCTTAGGCATGTTAGGAGTCTCAACGCACTTCATGACCCCACTTACGCTGAATTGTTGACGTTGTGTGACCCTATGCCGCGCCGCGTCATGATTCTTTCAGTCAGTGCGAGGATTTCGTGTTGGATGTCGCAGTCCACTGTTGCAGGCTTGATGGGCCTAGGCCTGCACACATCATGACCATGCATGCATGATGACGTTGATGTTCATCCACCCGAAGTCTCCCCGTCCAGAACTATGGTCAAAGTGGTAGGCAATGCATGAATGTGGCTTCGTTTAGGCCTAGGTGGGCGTTTGCTTTGAGAATCTGCCATTTTGAGTGTTTACACTGGTGACCATGGTGACCGGATCATGTGACTCGTCATGTGATTCGCTTTCTCACCTCCTTTCGGGAAAGAGTTCCATTTCTGCATGACTTAAGTCACAGGCTACTGACTTAGCTAAGTCAGACTTTAGTCGCTTTGTGAAATGGGCTTAAGTCAGTGTCTTAGCTTAGCCAAAAATAGTGACTTAAGCCTACTGACTTAAGATTCTTTGTGAAACCGGGCCCTGAGGTAACAGCTTTATAAAGTGGCAAAAGGCCAGTCAAAACATCCACCGATAAAAGTACATTTCCTTTTGGATTTTTTTATGAAATTTCGACAAAGAATGTTTTGAATACTGGCCTGACTGATAGTGTTGAGAAAAAAACGGAAAAAAGTGATAGCCAGAAAGTTGAAAAAAGGTGGTCTTAGAAATTACATCATATCATCATTACGTCATAATATCTGTGAACAAAATAAACATCATCTGATAGCCAATGCATTTTTCTACATTTTGGTAGTGGTTGTGCCATTATAGCCCCAGTAGTTTTTGAGAAAACGGGGGAAAGCGGTGTCCATAAACTTTTGACCATGAGTGTACATGTATTGTTTGTTTCCGCGGCGTTGGTCACGGAAAAACAATGCTTTGGACCGTTTCCGCGGACGGAAACGCTCAAATGGTAAGCCACCCTTGAAAAACGTCCCATGCTAAACTCACACGTTTAGGGAGCACTGGGCTAAACCGACCAATGATATGCAAAGTTTAGGAATTCTACCAATACTCATTGACGTCACTTCCTGCTACCTGTTGTAGTCCACGGTTCATACTGAATAGACAACAGTCATCACATTTACATTTTAAAGCGTGAACAGCACTGACTAATCAACTGATTAGTTCTCGGCCTCGTTTCTCACTGGCACATACAACATTTTGCAGCGTTGTTTTGCGCCGCTATTCGTGTCGCGTACATTCATGAGACCATCACCCCTGTGTGAGAAATACCAGTACATCATCAAGACCCGACAGAAAGTAACGGAAGGGAATAACAAGTCAGATGACATTAAAGGTTTGTGCTGGTTTTTATACGTGGATCGAAACAAACTTCATACAAGCGAGCAATCTCAAGGTAGACTTCAGGTAAAGTGTTATGTAGGAGCAAACAACTAAAGCTAATCACGGCACGTAGTAAATGTGCGGCAGACGAGAAGAAAAAGTGTAGATATGCCATATCAAGGACCTCATATCTCACTTTTTCACACTGGTGTTGCAGCGCAACATATTCACTGTTATGTTGGAAAAGACCTGAATTTAGAATTTAGTAGAAGAAAGTGTAGACGTCACGTCGTTCAAGGAGAACGTTTCCCTTTATTCATTCTAACAATGTGGTCTGAACTA
Source organism: Notospermus geniculatus (assembly GCA_002633025.1). NCBI lineage: Eukaryota > Metazoa > Nemertea > Pilidiophora > Heteronemertea > Lineidae > Notospermus > Notospermus geniculatus. The sequence goes on from NMRB01002354.1 coordinate 28,429, forward strand.
TAAAATTTCCAGTTGTACAGTTTTTGGTATTCCATATTTTTGCCGTTGTGAAGGTTGATATACTAGGACACCTTGCCACATAGTTCGTTGTGTACAGGAGCATATATATCACCTGTACAGTGATTGGGCTTGACATCAGAGCCAATCGGCTGGACGCATTGACCAGAAATCCCCTCAGCGAAAATCATCGACGCTGCCTACTGCTACTGCCGATGTGGGTCGCCGTATCGATGTCGACCATGGACGGAGGGACCTTATATCGGCAGAAATATTTCTCGCCGGCATAAGCAGGATTAGACTCGGGACCCAGTCGTTGAGTCGCTTCGGCCGCCGCGCTACACTCCACAAACGACTGGGAAAGCAAGCTGCAAAATCAGCGGCTAGCGTACTGACGACCACAACGCCCATCTCGACGAATGAAATTGCCCGAAAGGAATCTACTAGGGAAAATCTGGCACACTTTTGATTGGTTGTTATTTCTGTGGATGATGTAGGCCTAATTTAGCAGATCTTCTCGCGCGTCCAGAAACTTTTCAACGTCACTAGCAAGACATTGATAAATCCGTACTGCTTAGCGCACACAGCATCGAACTAAGGTACCAGAATACCGTCCTTGACCTCGAAGAAAGTTCCGATTAAATCAGCTGATTTGGCATCTCGCAACGAGCAGCCGACGGCCGTTCAAGACGCAGTTTCTGATTGGCTGAACTCATTCATATCCGTTGTTGTTGTCGGTACGCTAACCACTGATTTTGCAGCTTGCGTTCCCAGTCGTTTGTGGAGTGCAGTGCGGCGGCCGGAGCGACACAACTACTGGGTCCCGAGTCTAAAGCAGGATGGGCTGCCCACAGTTCAAATTCATCATTTTTATCGACTTCATGGAAGGCAGGACGATAGATAATTTAGGGGAAAAAAAGGAGCAACTTTTAGTACATTTTTATGATGTCATGATTTCATCGATGAAAAAATCAAATAATGTAAACAAAAAAGACGCAGAATAATAAATAATAATAATGATATAATAAAAAGTTATTTGTATAGCGCCTCTATTGAAATGAACTAGCATGATACCCGTGGCGAGCAAGTATTCACAGAATGCATGTGGCCAGAGGATGGCGCTTTTGTGGGCGTCTGCATGGGGCCAACTCCTTGGGCTATAATCTAGGCCTATGGGAAGCAGATGGCAGCAGTTTTATGTGTTGAAGTTCCTGTTTTCTGGTCACCCTGCATGGTTGAAGAAAATGTTGGTGGGCATTGTAGCGGGGATTGTAAATCGTTGGAAGTTTCTTCATGCACTTTATTCGTTAAGGGGTAAAAAATACAATGGGTGACGTCAGGTCTCTGGTTAACTCAACAGAATCTGTTAACTTAACAGATCTGTTAACAAATCTGTCAAGATAATCGAAGACGTGACCTCCAAGCTAAACAGCCTGTCAACACCATGTTAACACAACAGAATCTGTTAACTAAACAGAATCTGTAACAGATCTGTTAACAAATCTGTCAAGATAATCGAAGACGTGACCTCCAAGCTAAACAGCCTGTCAACACCATGTTAACACAACAGAATCTGTTAACTAAACAGAATCTGTAACAGATCTGTTAACATCCCATGTTAGTGTAACAGGAACTGTTGAGTTAATCTCAGGCCTCCAAATCTGTTACGATATTTTTCCTTTATAATTAATTAACTCCTTTGCCGATTTACACCAAACTTTGCCAAATATCTTAGAACAGCAATCAGAATAATTTTAGCCTGAAAAAGGAGTATTTTTCCTCTTATTGGTGATTTTTGAAATATTCCTTAACACTAACCGCTAAATGTTAAGCTCCTGTCACCGATTCATGAGGTCATGTCTCAGATCTGTTACATGTAGCCGCCATGAAATAGGAATAACCCTAGGAAAACCCAAGGGAAACACCCGATGTTAACAGGCTGTTAACATGCTGTTAGCACCCTGTTAACACCATGTTAACAGGTTATCAACATCCTGTTAACCTGAGTGCCATGTTTAGGGCTCAGGTTAATAGGTTCTGTTAACAGAATCTGTAACAGGACATGTAACACCTAACACACAAAACACCTGACCTCACCCATTGGGTGAGGTCAGGTGTTTGGCATGTTTGGTGTGTTACGTGTTACATGGCACTCAGGTTAACAGGATGTTAACAACCTGTTAACAGGGCGCTAACAGCATGTTAACATCGGGTCTTTCCCTTGGGTTTTCCCCAGGGTTTTTTTCTATTTGATGGTGGCTACAAATGTAGAGGTGTCATCCGACTTAAACTTTACACCAACATTCAATTCGTCTTCTTCTTCTTCATTCAACTCCAGCGCCCGCTCGGCTATGATGTAGAATACTGGACGGATTTCCACTGTTCGGTCAGTAATGGCCCATACACACGATCCAATTTTTCATCCATTTTTTTTGGAAATTCAGATTCAGTTGTAACGTTTTTCAGTGTGGCCATTTTTCTGTGTGATTCCCATTTTTCGGAACACACTGAAAAACGGACGCTCTGTTTCTCTGCGTGCCGCCAATCTATTGTAATGTCACACTAGCACACGGGCCTCACTGAAAATCGTTACACCGGGCCTATTGGAGCTCCAGTGTATAAACCCGCATGTAGGCCTTTATTGCGCATATTCAGAAAATTGGATGAAAAATTGGATCGTGTGTACAGGCCATAAAGTGCTTTCCAGAATGTCCAGTCATACTTGCACTCATTGGGTGACTTTAAAGTTTTGGTTAAGATCCGGTGTTAACACTAACACCAACACCAACCCTCAGTTAAACCCGAACTTTAAACTCACGCCATGGTGTTAGTGTTAACACCTGGTGTTGGTGTGAACTGATTTTAAAGTTTGCGTCAGTGTTTATTTGAAACCGACTGGAACACCAGGTGTTATCTTAAATCGAGCTTGGTGTTTATTGATGAAAAATCTTAATGACTTTTCCATTAGCACTAACACCAACCCCCTAGGGGTCAACACCGGCGAGAGTTGATAGCACATGCTGGTATTAGCAGCCATGTTGTTCGTTCCTTTCCAAGAGGTAGGCCTAGTTGTAGGAATAGCTGGTGATCAAAGGGCCCCAAATCATGTTCGGAAAACAGCCGAAAGTACTGAACCTGTTGCACATAGGGCCTACACTGCAGTCACCGAAGAAGAGTTTTGGACAGGAAAGTGAGCGCATGTGAACACTCCATTTGAATCAATTTTCGTGGTCAACCCCACATCCAGTGCACTGAGCCCATCTGATTTGATAGGCCTATTGCCGCTATGGGCTAAAATTTTGATGCCTTACCTACCTTCTGCTCCTTCTCTGGACAAATCCTGTCAAAATGGCTGATTGTGAGGTGGGGATTCCCCATGGGGTTGACACCTGGTGTTAAGTTAACACTGCTTGTTAACTCTGGTGTTAACACCGGTGTTGACTCAACACTCGGTGTTTGGAGCTGCAGATTAACACCAACACCAACACTGACACCAACACTAACACCAACTCAGAACTTTAAAGTCACCCATTTTACCTTGCAATGGAACCTAACCACATATGAGCCACTTACGTGTGCATGATTGCATGATTATCCTAAAGACAGAGTATAGACCTCAGCAAGGTCCTAGAAGTCGGTCAAACGTTAATCGGCATGCACACGTAACTGGGCCATTTGTGGTTTGTGTGTACGTTCCAAAGCATGGAAAAATGAGTGCAAATATGACAGGACATTCTGGAAAGCACTTTACTGTTCTCTCGGCTTTTGAGAAATACCAAAAGTTTCTCTCAAGCAGAGAGAGAAGTCCAGTGCAATCGCTTCGACCATTGTCAGAGTTCCTTGTTATTATTAATCACTTAACGTTTCTGTTACTTTGGTTAGCATTGTCAATAACCAATCACTTTACAGAGGACTCACTGTTGAGTATACACCGATTTCACAACTCGTAGCGATCACAGTGCATCTAGTAGTACCTGTACCAGCCAGTTCTGGTTTAACCTCGCTTCCAGGTAAAATTCCTAGGCACGAGCTTTGTTTTTAACCTCACCACCAGGAGTGAGGTAAATATTTCCTAGATCGAGGTTACCTCACTCCTGGTGGTGAGGTTAAAAGTTAACCTCGCGCCCAGGAATTACACCGGAAATGGCTGGCCGAAGAAGGGGCGCTCTGAGTTATGAAATCGGTGTATTGGTAATGATCTTATAAACGAAGATGTGAGATATGGTGACTGGTCTCTTGATGCCAGTGATTATTTCTTAAGCGGCGAATCCACTGTCGCGATTTGGGCTTGAGACGGAGTTGCGGTCCCTTGCGATCGCCTTATATGGCAATCGGAAGTCCTTATAAGGTAACGGCAAGGAAACGCAACCCCGTCTCAAGCCAAAAGCGCGACAGTGTATCACCCGCTTAGGCTAGGGATACACCAAACGCGATGCGTTGATGTCCGCGTCAAAGTCTTTGTTATTTTCCGCTGCACTGCACGCAAACAAAGGCTTTCAAAGCATAAAATCGCGCGCGTTGGCCTATCGCTCGGTGTATCCGTAACCTTTGCCGCGCGAATACACGCATCCGGTTCGGTGTATTTCTAGCCGCCCAAAGCCTAGCGCACATCGACCTCTTGCGACTGGAAGCAACTGAACGCAATAGTCGCTATCGATGTGAGCCGAACGCGCACATCGGTTACGACTGGTCATTGCAGCAACAAGTGGCACAATCCAGTCTTCAATCTGGAGAGCGCACATCGACCATGCAACTGAACTGAATGCTACACGGAAATTGTCGATGTCTTCCGAGCGGACCACTCGGGATTCCGTCACATGACTAGGTGTGTTTCACAAACAAAGGAAATTCATTGCCAGACCGCGCACATCGACAGCGACTGAAGAGAACTAGAAGCAAGGGTCGGCAGCGGGTAGAACATGAGCAACTGGCTGGAACTAGCGGTGCCGCGCGATGTCGCATCCTTTGTCCACGACCAACGCGGCGTAAACAGACAATGCTTTCGAGCGTCTGCCGCTCGAAAATCGCGTGGACAGCCAGCCTGCGCGGCACGAAAATCGCGTGAATGGATTCTTAAAGCTGCGTTTGCCAGACATCCGGAATGCGGTATAGGGATGCGGAATCCCCGGCGGAACGATATGTTGTATACGAAAATGCATTACATTTTCCGCTTCCGCGTTCCGCATTCCGCGTGTCAGCTAAACGTAGCTTTAGGCCACTTTCCACTACAGCGGATTCCGCCGCGGTTTGCGGCGAGCGGAGCGGTTTTCACAGGCATTGGGATAATTAACACGCCATGTATTGTTGGAACATCGAAGGATTATCCAAAACCCTGTGAAAACCGCACCGCTCGCCGCAAACCGCGGGGAAATCCGCTGTAGTGGAAACGGGCCTTTAGGCTAAGTGAACAATATCGCCGGGACTGATGTTTGTTTGGCCATCCAGATAAAACTAGGACAATACCGTGTCCCTGGGAGGTTGCCCCTTATACCGCCCGTGGAAGGACAACAATCGCGGATAACTTTCCACCCAACACAACCATTCGTAATATTTTTTAAGAAACTTGTTGGGGCTTGGTGCAGGCAACTTTCGTATTTTATCGGCGCAAATAGTGCAAGCTGTCTACTGGGATACAATGTGACATTTTACAAAAATACGAACTACGGGGTAATTTCACCTGCATACAGGTTAAACTACACAATATTCTCCGAAATTAAAGGCAGAACGAGAAAAAAGCGTAAATCTCATATGAAGCCTTCAATGACTTTTTATGATTTCAAAAGCGGCAAATATGTGGGTCGAATAAACTTGAAAACCAGGAGGGAATGGTTAGAATGGAGTGGCCCCGCAGGCGATGTGTATCATTTGTGGAATGTTCAGGATAACATGGAAGGGATTTCTGTACTTTGTTTCGTACAAAATTGGTTGTTAATGATAGCTTACAGTTTAATCTTACAATCTGCGAAAAACGGCCTTGTTTTCCATTTATCACAAAATGCTTCGGCAAAAACGGCGCAACTGCACGATGTGCACAAAATCATCGGAAAGTTTTTTCTTGCCCTCGACGTTTCAGTGTTTATTTCATCGATGGATTATGATCACAGCAAGCCGGTGATAAAAGTGTTTACCTTACATTTATCAAAATCTGCTGATGGTAGGTTACACCCCTCTACGAACGCCGTCAAAATCCCCGGGGCATTTCATGTTCTAGGATACGATTATTCAACCAGGACCTATATTTTCGTCTTTAACGTGTTTGCATGCACAAAAATTAGCCTCATTGAAATAATCAAGTGCGTCAATAAAAAAAGCGACGTCAGACTCACTCATGTGGCAGTACTATTGCCCGCATTAGGCCTACTTCGGAAGTTTTACAGACGTTTCGTTGACACTGGTCATAGTTTTAGAAAATTATTCATGACAATCGAAAAATCCAGGTCCTTATTCTTTATAGCCAATAGGCAGGTTGGTTCAAAATGGATGATTCGTGCAGTTGATATACTAGAACCTTCCCGCTGATACTTTTCCATTTCCGTCTCTTTGGCTCTTCCTCGGGAGAGCAGTACGTAAATCCCTTTTCCATCTCAGATTGTTGGGATAATAAGAAATGTATTAAATTACTTAAAGGTGCTCTTGTTCGAATTGTAAACATTACGGTGTGTCACCTATTGTTAACTTCTGGTACTCACAAATCAAATAAAATCGAACTAAATCTCGCCTTTCAAAAATTTTTGTTTGTTTGTTAGCGTAAAATCATATTTCAGTTACAAGAATATTTATCAAGATAGATATAAAAATAGATAACATTAATGTTTTGGTATACACGGTGCTGCCACCTGTCCGAGGAAAAATAACTATTATGATCAACCATGTAAATAAACAAACCGTAATGTTTAAAATTCGAACTAGAGCACCTATAAAGCACGACTATATGTATTAGCCAAGGTACAAAAAGCACAAAATTGACACACTAAATGATAATAAACAAGAAGTCAATCTCCAGAATTCACGAATTTTCGACCCCAACCGGGGTCTTTTTCAAGTGGAACTTTACAATCTGGAACTCTAGAAAAGACTGAGCTGAAACCCGAATGTAGAACTACATAGCCTGTGTAGACAGGGCAAACAAGCAATTAAGGAAAGAATAGCGACCAAGCCCCAAAGGTGGCCGCTGGACAATTAAGGAGAAACTAATTCAGCTGAAAAGAAGGGTTGAATAACT
>NMRB01002354.1:36908-54442 GCA_002633025.1 Notospermus geniculatus
TTTTTTCCTACAAATCTGGAAGTTGACTTCCTTTATATTCCTTTACCTTTGTGCATCTTTTCGCTTTGTGCTTGTTACGTATTACACAAGTCATATTTATTAATTTATAAACTTTCTTTCAGCATGTTCAGCCAAATGAAGCTCTGCGCCAGTTACCTACACTCTGCTTGTGGTCAGACTGAGAGGCCCTGCAGTTATTCAACCCTTCTTTTCAGCTGAATTAGTTTCTCCTTAATTGTCCAGCGGCCACCTTTGGGGCTTGGTCGCTATTCTTTCCTTAATTGCTTGTTTGCCCTGTCTACACAGGCTATGTAGTTCTACATTCGGGTTTCAGCTCAGTCTTTTCTAGAGTTTCAGATTGTAAAGTTCCACTTGAAAAAGACCCCGGTTGGGGTCGAAAATTCGTGAATTCTGGAGATTGACTTCTTGTTTATTACTATATGTATTAGGTGACTCTTTCTCGCTCCCCACCCTGATAAGACTGGTCTCCTGTCCAACTAATACAAAGCCAGTGGCTGGACTGATATTATGTCGAAACAAAAATGCAAACAGCAAAATTTTTACAGCAAATGCTGGCAGCAGAGTAACACAGCACTTATTTCTGTATTTTGACAGCACCCGTTTGCTGTATTTTGACAACAAAATGGTATAAATTCTACAAAAAAGGCTGTGTTTGAAACAGAGAAACTGTAATCTTGCTGTTAATTTCCAGTAAAAAAACAGCAGTTTGCAGTAAAATGAATTTTACAGCAACCATGCAGTGAAAATTCTGCCGCAAATTTACAGATACTGCTGTAAATTTACAGATATTTTTAACAGTGTGTAGCAACACCCTCAGTACCTAATTGGTAACTTACATGTAGATAATTCAAATATATTTAGTCTTGCCGAGCATGCATATGCGACGTTTCCTAAATGTCAAAGGTTACGTCGGCAGTCACGAGATAAAAAAAACCTAACGCGTACTGTCGGGCTTTAACCACCGCTTTGTGTTGTAGGAATTTAATCTAATTCAGTACCGATTAAAAACTCGGGCACCGTTTATGCCTCCACTGATTCTTTCGGGGCTTGGATTGTGGTTTTTCGACCGCATAACTGGATATCTTGGGGCCGTTAAAATCTCCGAAACGGCCCCAATTCTTAGCGTGTCAGTTTACCAGTTGACCAAGAGAAAATTCAGCCTTACCAAGAAACACACGGTTCCCGTTTTAAGAGGAATGATTCTATACCATTGTTACGAGAAATATTTAGTCCTTCGAGTCAAGAAAGGGCATCGTTCGTTTGTAAATCACTTGTACGATCTATCGAATGGTACCTTTAGGGGAATCCTTGTTATACCAGAGGAAAACCTATGTTCGAAATCTACCAATTATCATATGTCTTTTTGGTTTGATTCGACACTCATTCTCTGGTGCCATTTAAAGGGGAATGTCATAGCAACAGTTTATTACGTGATAAAGATGTCTGAATCGATTTTACTTGACAATCGTAAAACTGTGTCGTTCCACTCCAAATATCCCAAAGCGATTTCTACTTGTCATGACATCATTGCTACTATGAAGCAGAAGCGAAAGTTCGTGTATTTAGTCATGTTTGATCCTCAGAGGGGATACCAACCAGTGACACACAAAATGCAACATCTACACTGGCTTCGTGGTTACAAAATGTTAGTGATGCCTTTTATTCATTGGATGGATGTGTGTCTCTTTTGCCTGATTGGTTGTCCAGGTCCTACGGCTATTTGTTTTCGAAGAAATCCTAAGCCTTCGCATGGCCTTGTCAAGTTTTCACATCGAAGGAGTTCGTTTGCTGAAATTCAAGCTCTATTTCCGCGTCTCGTTGGAACAGATAATAAATGCTTGAGATTCAACGCACAGGACGGGACAGTGTATCACTTTGTACGACAGAAAGGCACTAAAGGAACCTTCTTAAAATCAGTTCACATTCTTGAGGGATTCCGGATACGTGCTAGCGCAATTTAATGTGAAGGGATGCCCAAGCACAAAATAATGCACGCAGAAAATTGATGAGAAATCGATATCTTTTCTATGGGGTAGACTGGTACCCGGTCCCTACATAGCTCACGCAGAAAGGTACCGGTATTGGCCGGCCATCATACTTGGCAGAAAGCTGCCATAATATGACGTCACAGAGGATTCCCCTCACTACTAAGAAATAGCTTACTTACCTCACATCCCAAAATAGCTAACCAATCAACTGCGACATTACAAATTCAACAGGAGCTAGCCAATCAACTACGTCGTTACATCAGGCAATACCGGTCCCTTATCCTTGAGCTATGTTGGGACCGAGAACAAGTCTATTCTATGGGGTGGCCCAAAAATGACCCCCTAACGATTTTAAAATAATTTCAGCACTATAAAAGCTGGACTGCTGATATTTTAGACATGCAGGTACACGTATACGGATGTTATCCATCTATTGCAAAAGTTTCAGCACTAAATATTGAACGGTTTTGATAGAACGAAAAAAATCAAAATTATATGTCCAGAAATTTGATGCCCATATAACCTGCCTGCCAATGCAGTGATGTAATAAAAGGGGGCGCTGCGGTCGCGTCAGTGAAAATCGATTTTTACTGTAGTTGACCCCTGGGTTGATTTTTATTAATCACACATATTTCGCAGTGCATTAGTACTGTCACCCAATTAGATGAATCTAATTCCAGGGCTCGTATGAGAAGGTTCGCCAGATAGCTTGTGTAGTCTGGTTCCCTGACCTGCTGTATGATGGCTCTGACTGATGCTGCGATGCAGAGGCCAGGTAAACGCCGCCGTCAATACTGATCTAAAAATAGAACATTAGCCATGCGCTGACTATTATGGGATATCGGGGTCCGGTAAACGAGTTGTACATTGTGTGTGAAAACTGTCAAAATGCCGGGTGTTTTGAATGTTTTAGCTGTACCAGTATCAGCTCTGCCTCTGCATCGTCCTGTACAGGTATCGCAAGAGAAATAATCCCGAAGTTGTAAGGTCAAAAGGCTGCACAATCGGCTTGATGTTCGATGTAGCGAAATCGTGTTACTGAGGCCGTTACTAAGTGACGTCACAGCAAAATTGTAAGGATATTGACAATTTTAGATCACGTGATCAGTATAACGGTGGCGTTGACCTGACCTCTGCATCGCACCATCAGTCAGCGCCACCATACAGCAGGTCAGGGAACCAGACTATAGCTTGTGATGGCCTGAGTAGATTGTGATGGCCTCCTCCGTACTTACCAGGGCCAATAATGCTATAGCGTCGACCCTGACGGAAAAATGAAATACAAATACAAATACAAATGTGTTATTTTTTATGCCCCTCCCCATGCGAGTCTCGAAGCCATCCATAATTTAGAAAACAGTTACTAAAGCCGACATTCATCCCACACTAAAATATCTGCCCCTATTTCTTGAAGCAAATTGTGGTGCATTTCAAGCGATGGTGCCTCCATTTCGTCAATGCTACAACATTATTCATGGCCCGAGTTTAAAATACTATTTAATCGGTAGTAGCTTATTTCACGCAATGGGAAGTTGAGAGAATTGAGCGTTGAGCGTTCGCTTAGAACTCATACTCGACGTGCGCAGATGGTGGAACAGGTGATCACATGTTAATCACGTGCAATTTTCTCAGGAGCCGCACTCTGCCCTAGAGTACACCGAAGGAAATCGGCCCGGGTGGCCACATAGTTCATGGGTCATTTCATCGCCTCTATCGATGAAAGTGAATGAAAAATCATAATAGTGAGGTTTCGCAAATATGACGAAACGCGAAGTACGAAATACGAAATTCAACTTCATTTCCAGGACCTAATGTATTTCTGGAGATGGTTGGCACCACAAATCCCCTCCTGCCAGTGTGTCTTTTAGCATGTCATGTAAGACCGAAAGAGTTATGGTGCATCTTGAATTTTTAAATTTCTACTTCGTATCTACGAAGTGGAAACGAACGATAAATTTCAAAGTTTAATATACACCGTAATTCTATCGTTCTAACGTCATAGGCTAAACGACGCTCTTGCAGCAGGCGATATTTGTGGTACCAACCATTTCCTGAAATACATTACGTCATGGAAATGAAGTCCAATTTCGCATTTCGTACTTCGTTTCTCGTCAGATTTGCGAAACCTCTCTATTATCAGAACAAGACTCAGTGGCCATGGTGGGTCAAAAAGGGAAGAAAACCCATCTCCACCATGCGAAACATGTGACATCTTACCTGACAAATAGCCCATGATTATAAAAAAAGGTTTTTCACGCTCATAATTCTTAACGATCTTTTATGTCACTCATATGAAAATCATTTTCATATTCCCATTGATTTTCTTGTTATCACCAGCAAAATGCTCTTCCATAGGCCTATATTGATTCATAATTCTTCGGAGGAAATGTATTAATAAAGCCAAATTTTCCAATGTAGCACTTCAACGTTTAAACATTACACGTATGCACTGACTGTGGGCTACAGCGATTCAGTCGACGTAGGTGTAGGGATTCCCAGGACATAATTCTTAACAAGATCTTATAATAATTTTAGTAAGTATCTTAGTTACATGTATTTCTTAGTGTTAGAAATAAAAATCTGACTAAGATTTTCTTAAGATTCTTATACCATTTTCTACGTAAGATTCTTTATAAGATTCAATGTATTTGTAAGAAAGTCTGTAAGATTTTTCTGAAAAGAATCTTGTAGGAATAATTAGCTTAAAGGACCACGGTATTGGATCTCAAATGCGTTATTTGACTGCAGACGTAGAGTGAGCCACCTAGCGGCAGTAAGACGAACTACAAAAATGCATTACAAAATGTACGCAGTAAATCGGGTCATTCGCCGAGACGTAGTCAGACCCTTGGCTTGGAGAGTGGCGCGGTGGCGCCTGCTGTCGAGAAAAAGTGGCAATACCGTGCTCCTTTAAATGCTCAAAAATAGATACTTATTATTGACAGAATTATGATGCGCAGTACGATTCTGTCCAATCTTCAGACGTTTCCCGAACACTCTAGTTTAACTGTGGTCACCAATCAGATCTGGCATTAATGAATGCGCGAAATTTACATTGCCATCCAAAAATGTTATCCCCATCAATAACAGTGTCTGTTGAATTCGCCCCTGACCACAACAAGATGATAAATGCCGAGGCTCTGGACAAGAGAAGTCGAGTCAATAATAAACTTTAAGCAAGAAAATTTCTTTTTCGAAAGTGGTCGGAAGATGGCCAGGATGGATAAAAAGCCCTTACAAGTAATTTGGCGAAAGGAACTTTTTTGCTGGCTAACTTTACGACAACGTTATTTTTTGTACCGAAAATGCAATACATGTATATCATCTGGTGAATTCGCAGTATGAAAAATAACGCTGTCGTAAAGTTAACGTTGACCGTTTGATTCCGTCCAAACCCTCGTCGAAGCGCCTCGGGTTTGGACTACATTTTAGCTCCACCCTCACGGGTTTGGTGTCGCAAGCAAGACCCCGCCTCGCTTTAATTCCTTAAACCAACGTCTCGCTGGGTGGGTATAAATATCGAAATCCAATTATTAGAAATTTCAGGCATTTAGGAATACAAATTAAAATAATCCGAATCGCTGCCTGCATCCTTGCGAAAAATCTTGGAGATAATCCTAGACATCTCATATTCCTCCACACAATTCGATGGCTAAATCAGGCACAAAAGGCTTCAGTTATTGTAACACTTAGAGGCACACAGAAAATGTTCCTTTTAGCCCCAAAATAAGAAACATTCCGGTACGACTAAATCTTGCGTTTTGAGATGGGTGGGCCAGATTAGACACAATAATTGTAGCACTGTACTGCTTCTGACGCGGTTTCATGGAGAACGGTTTCGCCATGCCAGAGGAAAGTCGCGGAAATCATCATAATAATTTTCACAAACGGAAAATCGAGCATGAAAACACCGAGCATAAGAGATAACACCCAGTTACCACAGAAATTTCCAAGTTCGCCCATCAGCAGGATTCTCTTGACACTCGGTTTAATGCCACTAGAAATGTGGATAAACTTCCGATTATGTTTAAACTAGGCTTAAGCCATGACCTAATTATTCTACAACTCAGGATATAATGATGTGGATTAAAGTTACACAGGGGGCCCATATGCAAAAACGGAGTTAAACCCTGAGTTTGGGCATAAACCACACATCATCTATTGTACTTCCATTTTCTATTGTACTTGTTCCTGTTGGACTTAAACTGAAGTTTGGGTTAATCTGTGCTGGTGCATACGGGCCTAGGTTGGTGCACCTTCAACTTCGGTTAACGTAATGTGAAGTATAATCGCGATTAGTAAACCATGGTTTGAGCCAAAATTCAATCCTTATTGGTGCACTGATACGGGCATGAATAACCGTTAGGATGGCATTCTTCAAAAGCTCAGTCCACGAGTATTTTCGGACGATTGTACGGGATTGGGGCCTTTTGCGATCTGACATAGTGCAGCATGACGTTAAATCATTGCTTCTTTGTGCAATACTTTGTTGCCAAAAGAAATGTACGACGTTTGCAGTAGTACCGGAAGTTATGACCTTTGTTTGTCAGATGAGCAAAAAGAAAGGAACGTGCATGGAGAAAACGGAGGCGTTTGAATCCCGAGGAGCCCGGATGTACCAAAAGAAGGTACGGTAATCGATATACTCTATCATCCTTCTAAATGTAGTTAAAATTATTACAGATCTTGTGTCGAATGCAGGCGTATCGATCTTCACCAAACGAATGGGGACAAGCATGAAGTCCACGTGTGGACATCAATATTAGTGTGTGTGCCCAGTTGGTCGGTATATAACTGATGTTTTTTTGCGACACATCCTCACGATTGACGTGGCATACGCGACAACTGCACCCATACATGGCATTTCACTTATTAGTCTTATCTGAATTGCACAGATAATTTGTCTAATGGCAGGTACCGTGGTGCATGCCAAAACTGAATTTGGCCTACCCATGATAAGATGAATGAACACAGTAAGCAACTAACTAGAAATCCCAACAAGAGATGACTAAATGTACCGATGTGTTGCCTGAAATGCTAAACGGCAGAATTTCAGTTCGTCGTTTGTCAAATTGAATATCAAAACTCTATTGCACACAACTATAAATGTAGTAAATAATGCTGTAATGAGACATAAAGAAAATGAAACAATGAACAAGGACTAGACGTAGGCCAAGTTGAATAGTAAAAGCAGTGTGACAAAATTTGATAGCTGAAGGGTAGAAACCCGCATATACAGGGTGACCCAAATGTATGGGAACAAACAAAAATGCTAATATTTTAGTCACTCTATTGAGCATCGTGAATGGAAACGTATTCCTCAAGAAACCATCGAAAAAACTGTCGCTTAGTGGAGGTCACGTGTGCGCCGCTGCATCAAACACAAAGGGCACCATTTCGAAAAGTGAAGAATGGTGTGAAGTACTGAGGATCCAATGATTGTATCTTTGCCATTGATAGGTCCAAATAAAATACAGTAACTGAAATATTAGCGTTTTTGTTTGTTTTCAAACATTTGGGCCACTCCTTAGTTTCATAAAAGCTTAAACGTTACCAACGAGCCTTGTATTCTCGCTATGAAATAGTGCAAAAAATGTTCTTGTTTGGTTGTGACAGTTTTTTCTAATTTCCTTGCTTGAAACACGAGCCCAGATTCATTGTAATTAGCTCTTTATTCCATATATGTATATGGCACTGACCAATCAGAATCATCCGGTGGCCCGTAGTATCCCCATAATGTTTGTGCAATGCCTTCTCACAGAGGTGACCTTTTGCTGGAAGCCATATTCGAAAACTGGTCAGTGGTGCAGATATGACATCTAAACACTCGCCGGCTGACAATCGTTGACTGTGGAAACTTAGCGACAAGACGACGGAACTTGCTGTGCCGCCAGTTGCGAAGAAGATATCCTGTACTCCCACCGTTCAATTCCATTTCTCCTGGCAATGGTGGAGATGGCGACATCGGCGAGTTTTTGGACTTGGCATATCGTTCTACATTTTGTTGGAGTCAGATATTACGCATGCTAGTTTTGGTCGCGATGCGACTTTGCAATATATGATACTCTTGAACCAATGTGTGTCATTTCACTGATCCGTGAGTGTGATCGCTGAAAACTGCCAAAATGAATAAACAATGCGACTCCTTTTTCAGCATTCTCCAAAGCATATTATGCCCAGTCTTAACACGATTTCTTGTGCTGCATGTAGAGTTGCTAATGACCATGCTAGGAGAGTATTCGAAAAACCTGGATGACTGGATTGTGACTTATTGCTCACCGCCGTCTGGACTAGTTAATTTAAAGCTGACCTTTTCCCATTACCCCAACGCATGAGTAACGAAAATACCTGCCGCGCAAGATTAAGTACAAACGCCCACACACCACATACCGAAAATACATCCTAGGTGTCGCTGTCATTCAACCGTGATGAGCCGAGGGAGACGGATATCCAATTGTTCAGTGTGGCCAGCAGTACTCGGGTCTTTCGGTATATGATGTCTGGAGACGTCGTTTGACTAGGGCGTTTGTACTAAGCTGCCTGCCGCACGTGGCGTTATGGAAATAGGTCAGCTTCAATACGTAATGAATTAGTTCAGGCGGCGGTGAGCATTGAGTCACAATCCAGGCATCCAGTCATCCAGGTTTTTCGAATGCCCCTGCTACAGGACGATGATACAAGCATGCCAACTATTGTGATGTTGGGACTTAGGTACGTCGTAAATGTTCGGTTTTAGAAGGACGTCATTATCCAAGATGTTGTACTATCTCTAGAGAAACAGATCCAACATAGAGCACAAAAACGACACACAACATGATAGCATAAAGTCGTCCCCGAATTTCGTAAATTTTCGACCCCAACCGGGGTCTTTCTCAGGCACTTCGCGTAACCCTACGCCTACTCAGCATACCCCTAGTTAGCCAACCCCTATCCCTACTTCGCTGAGCCCCCACTTAGCGTACCCCTACCCCCACGGGTGTACGCTGTCTTCTTCAGGCACTTGTGCCTGCGGAAGACCCCGCTTGGGGTCGAAAATTTACGAAATTACGACTTAACATATAATAGGGAGATTTATAAATAAAACGATAAAGGTGAACATTAACGACAACGTTATTTTTGTATCGAAAATGCAATATAAAATCTGGTTAATGTGTAGTATGAAAAATAACGCTGTCGTAAAATGTACGTTTATCGTTTGATTTCTAAACCTCCTAGTTATCTCTAGAGAAACCACATTCTTTCCTACCGTCTAGTGAAACGAATTCCGCTAGTCCCGCCAATTGCAACTGAAATGATCAAAAATCGTCCATCTATAAATTTCCACATGGTTGAACCCGACAAATTAGTGGTCATAGTCGATTACGTCGAATTTCCCTATGGTTATGAAAGGGTAACCGTATACAGACCAACACCGGGTTACAGTGTCATTTGTTTTAAGTTAGAGTACAACTGTTCCTATTATTATAACATCGGTGAAACAATTCGCTTTAAGTATAGAGTTTCAACGTACTACTTTTTGTTATTTCGGAAAGTTTCGAAGACAGGGTGCTCTTTCAAAGCGGGAAAACTATTTGATTTTTCAGTTGGAAAATTTACAGGTCGTATTCTGCTTCCGAGATACAGTTTAGATTTCAGGTGTGGTGCCCTTTGCACAGGGAAGGGAGAGGGGTACGTTGATAACATTGAGACCGTCTATTTTATCAACATGCATATATTCGCTCTTTGGTGCCGTACACCAAATCCAAACTACATTATCATTTACGCTTCACACTTTAACAATAGGAGTAATGAATTGATAGTAACTTTCCTTCCCAGAAAAAAATTAAGTTGTGAAGGAATGAACTTTGGATACGTTTACACTAATGCAATCTACGACAGTTCTAAGTTTTTATTCAGTGTTTTCAAGCATGTTGCCACTTTTGTTATTTGGCATTATGCACAAGATCAGAAGTTGATCAAACAAAAACAACAAACATTCACTCTCCCTATCAATTATACGATTCTGGATTATAGTTTCGGGACAATATTAATACGTTTTTGGGATAGTCGTCCATCACCAACACGATTAGGGATATTTAAAGTGGGATATTGTCTTCCTAAAATACCTTTGTATCCTGCTGTTAAATCACTTGATTTGATTAGGCAGGCTATCAACATTCAAATAAATAGAAAGACCGATGATTTTAATACAGCAACTCATGGAGATATCAGATTTGTTATTCAAGACAATCAAGGAAGGTTATTGCGTATTCACCCGAGGAGGGTCCCTTTGGGCCTTTCACATAGGCATAACCGGGTGAATATGTATGGACCAGTATTTTGAAATAGTCAACGGCATTGCTCTGTTGAGCAAGGTACTAAATATTGGGCAGATGGATATACGAACAATTTGGAAGTCTCTGGGCAACTCCGTCACATCCTGCTTAGGCATTGGAACAATGGACAAGTAACGTCGCTAATATTTCAGCTTAAACCAGCAGGAGAGTTGACACACCGATTCCTGTCACACCTGTTCTATTTTTGGTGTAACCTATTATGTTTGACGAGATGATCATTGAATGTGTCGGGGTGTAGGCCCTACAGTGTAAATGTGTCTACCGAGTGCTTACTGGACATCTGATGACTGGTCTCCAACTGGAGAGACACACAGACTGGGAGTCACCCTTACAAAAATGTACCACGTGTAAATGACATTACCACGTGGTAATGNTTTACACCAAAAATGTGTAAAAGTGCACATTTTTGGTGTAAAATTCGCCCATTACCACGTGGTAATGTCATTTACACGTGGTACATTTTTGTAAGGGCATCAATGCGTAGGCCTACATTCATGCTGGGGAATCAGTTCTGCGCGAAACCGTGCGGTGGCCGTATTCCGAGTCCGTGTTTTCCAAACCTCCGTGTCAAAACGGCCGACTCTGACGAAAATTACCAGGGGCGGCAACAAAAATCTGAAACTGGAGATTCAAATGTCATCGAACCTGAGAAAGTAAGGCGTACAATCGGCTCTCAGTGGTTTATGGCAACTCTGTGAGAAATTTGGTGTTGTAACTCATTTTCGTTAACGAGTGTGAGCTGTAAAACCGGCGTGGTGTAATGCTCATTGCTGTTGGCACTGGCGTCGCCGGTGCACGTGTACATCCGTAGCTACATATGATGCAGCCTACGAGTATCATAGATTACACAACAGTAACAAGTCCACAGCCTGTTGTAGGCCTATGGTACACGTGGTACAAGGGTTCTTGCTTGATAAGACCGTGGTCTAGTCCTATAGCTATAGGAAACAGCCGGTCATCTGGGTAGGCCGGCCATTGGCGGTGCCAACAGCAATGAGCATGACACCGCGCAGGTTTTACAGCTCAAACTCGTTAACGAAAATGACTTACAACACCAAATTTCTCACAGAGCTGCACTAAACCACTGAGATCCGATTGTATGCCTTACTTACTCAGATTCGATGACATTCTATCTCCAGTTTCAGATTTTTGTAGCCGGTCCTGTTCATTTTCTTCCGAGTCGGCTATTTTGACACGGAGGTTTGGAAAACGCGGAATCGGAATACGGCCACCGCACGGCTAAGCGCAGAACTGATTCCCCAGCGTGACATTTGCCTCTCTTCATTGACAAGGCATCATATATACCCGATTCCTTAATTTTGTCTAGTGGCTTCATGCATCTCGCTCTCTCAGTGGTCACGCTCGTTCCTGGGAGGGCGAACTGACCGTAGGCTTTGATATGTCAGGATATTCTCACACGAATCATGAGCAATGGTTGTGTGAGAAGGTCAACTATCAAGGATGCCTAGATAGCAACATTTATCTCCGACATTAACGCTTTGCATACTTCTTGATCCCAGTCTCAGGAAAAGTCGAAGTCAAACGAATGCTATACACTCGTCAGGAGAAATTATGAAGGCTTTGCCGACTCTGTCCAGTGAACGAGTGCAGTTTATCGAAAAACTCTGTATAGTGATATCGGAATGTGTCATACATGTACGATCGCCTGATCACGGTCGTATTCTGCACAGAAAAAAAATCGATCTCAGCTCGAGTTAAAATGAGTCTCTAGCCTGCTATTTTGTCCCTAAAATGAGTTTCTTTCATTGCTACTCGAACACAGAAATGAGTACCAGTTTTCTAAGGCTTTACCAGCTTTCTTGCATCGACTGGAGATAACTGCAACTGGAGTCTCATTCTGAAGTGGAGACAAAGTCTACTCATTTTGAGTTTTCTCAGTTCTCCAGTCGATGGGACAGGGCATCAGCTGGGGAAAATTGGAAAGAAACGGCTTGTTGAACATGACTCGATGACTCCATGGCGCGATGACTCGAAGGCACGAAGAAGGCCAATTAAATTTCCTGCATAATTTGTGAATGCCTTATTTTAATTCGAGTTCCCCATTTCAGAACACTGGGTTACTATGCAACATTTTTAGGAAGGTGAGGAACATGCAGTAGGATCATTGCTCAAAAGGGCTGAAAATTAACGCTATACCTCCTCCGGGGTTTGGAGTAGGGAGACAAGTCCAATCCCTACAACTTTTCAAAAGGGACCCATAGTAAATTCTCAAGGACTTAGGAGCTGTAGGCCTAGTTCGAGGCTATCCTTCATTTCATGATTTACCTTGAATATCAACCTTAATTCACCTAATGGTAGCTGGCGACACTACGACGCTCCACTTCCGCCGTTGATCCATTCCACTTCTTAGAAATAACGAGCTGAATTTCATTGAATAATTTTGGCGGTCATCGAGTCATCGCGCCATTGAGTCTTCGCGTCATCGAGTCAAGTACAACAAGCCGAAAGAAACCGAGGGGAACAAAAATCTGCTCATGAGGAGCTCGGTGGTGTGGTGGTTCTGGTGTCCGACTTGCGATCAGAGGGTTCTGGATTCGAAACCCCCTGGATGTGAAACGTTTTTTTATATATATATGGCGACATCACTTGTTTATTTGATTCGAGACAACAGACAATCCGGTGGAGACAGCTAACAATCATTTTAACCAGTTTGAGACAATGGGTGAGGTCAGAATTCCGTGTATGTTCTGTGTTATGTGTTAGTGTTACAGATCTGTCAGTTTCAACATTTACCAAAGCCCCTTCAACACTGTTAAAAAGGGGCTATGGTTAGCAGCCTGTTAACAGCCTGTTTACAGGATGCTAACATCCTGTTAACAGGTTGCTAACAGCCTGTTAACATGAACATCGTTCACCAACTCATCCAGCTGCTCCTGTGTGAGTCTTATTTGTCTATCTGAAGGCTTATTACTTTTGGTAGGCTCTCGGACAAAGTTTTCACCCCTTTCCAGAGCAAACGTCTTCTTGAACACAGTTTGTCAAAACAAAGATGGTTGTAACAATAACATAACACTAACATGAGAAATCCTGACCTCTTGACGGTGTTACAGATTCTTAACCACTAAGTGGTTAAAATTTCTAAAATCTAGGGGAATTTCTGCATATTTTAACAAGTGTGTTCAAAATGAAGATGGGTCTCTTCGAAGCAATTTAGTAAAAACCCCAGCTTATTTCATCAAGAATTACCAAAGTTATAAAGAAATTTGGTTTAACAGATTTCAGTCCACCTTGATTGAATTAACACCGCATGTTACATGTCTGTTACAGTTCTGTTAGACTTAACATGTCCTGTAACAGGAGCTGTTAAAATAGATCTATTTAAACAGATCTGTAACACTAACAGCCATGTTGCATGGCTGTTTGTCGTGAGGTCAGAATTGGTGGTAAATGTTACAGATCTGTAACAGATCTTTAACATTGACACATAACACATAACATACACAGAATTCTGACCTCACCCAATGTCATCTCAAGTGGAGACCCAGTATGTCTATTCGAGTTGCAAAAGAAACTCATTTTAGGGACAAGAGTTGGAGATTCATTTTGTCTCGAGATGAGATCGTTTTTTCTTTCTGTGATGCTCCAAGCTCAAGCAGAGACTTCTCCCCCGCCGCCGGGGGATCTCTGCATGTGCGGTGACGAAGGGGGCGAGTGCTAATATTCTCGGGAGAGGGATAAGGGTTCAGAGTAGGTTCTCAGTAAACACTGCATTCGTAGTGACTTAGATAAACTAATTATCGGTCAGTTCTGAACTCCATACTCGATCGGACATTACTCTGTTGGACTATTAGGCATACAGTAACAAAGTCTTGATATTTTAGACGTACACCATGTATTTTCATAGGATAAACGCAGATTAAACTACAGGATGACCGACATTGGCAAATTGCGTCCTCCTATTTCTGAGAAGGCCATCCAGATCTTTGATTGGAAGAGCGGCTGGATTATTGTGATTTACAAAACGGCCACCTCGCCTCTTAATATTGTAAGGGTATACCATCACTACAGGAGGAAGGACTATCTTATTCTCTATGAGAAACAGGTGTTTCTTAAACCGTTTGGGACCTACATGGACACTCTATATAAACGGTACATATTTCTCCTCAAGAAAAAGGAATTTACACTTTGCGATGTGACTCGTGGTACTCTTTCTGGAAAAGTGATCGTTCCGACGTCAGAAATTTGCCACCGACTGCGATTGAAGTTTGGCTTAAGTATCGGCCTGGGAAAGCTCCTTCTCTGTTGTAAGATATCTGGTCGTAACGTACACACAATCTACGACATGAAAGAATCTAATAACAAATCTAACAATTTCAATCTTATTCTTGTAAACGGAGTTCGTGTCATTCTAAAAAAGACACCATTCCAATTCGAAAAGGGAATACACTACCTCTCTGTGGATTCTGGACACATATATTTATTCTCCCATGTTGAAGAATTTTTATATGAACCAGTGAAATACCGTGTCCAGCTTCTTTCTACACTTTTTCGACGTTGTCGCCATTTCCTGCTTAAATTTGACGCCTGGTCTAGTCTACGTTTCCTGATAAGTACGCCCTTCCCTTGCGCTGTTGCAATGGAGCAAATTCCTGACCCCAAAAACGGTATCGTACGGCAAGGAAACGGTATATTCACATTTCATGAAACATTGACATCATTTCATCCCGAGGCCAATGATAATAACAAGCATCATTTCCAGTTCAGCCCAAATGACGGGTCGTTGATGCATTTCGTTCAAAGGAAAACGCGTGACAGGAAAGCGGGTATTGTCCGAGTTGTGATTTATACAGCAGACACGGAATAAACAATGAGGAACCTACGCGATTTACCGCTATTTTCTATTTCCTTGCGCTTTTTTAGTTGGTTCTTTGCTTAAAAGCACCGAATCAATCAAAAGAAGTGAAAAATTCCTTTACATTTTCCATTAAATTTCACAATTTGATAGGCTCTGTGTGCTTTACTCTGAAATATATTGCAAAATTCTTTATGCCATTGTATTCAGGGGGTGAAATAAATCATTTTTTTGTGAAAATATGAAATTTACCCTTAATTAACCTTTGACCTTAATTAATGACCTAATTAGGCAATTTTGGAAACACAAACAAGATAATCTATTCAGCATAAAATTTCCATTCAGAACAACCTGTTTGTTTGCTTTTCCTCAAAAATGCCTCATGCAGTCATATTTTCTGGAAATCAAACCAGTCTAAATCGTCTTTGTTGTGAGTGTCAGTTATTTCATTGGAAGGCTTGTTGTACTTAACTCGACGTAGCACAGGTCTCATGGTCTTAACATGTTTTTTCACTTTACCCTTTGTGTCCCATGCGACAGACGTGAAGAGCCGGGAATGAAATCCCATATGGCCCGCGGGCTGGATTCGAACCCGGGAGCTGCCGCTTGCTGAGCGGACGTGATAACCACTTAGCTATCAGGTCTCCTCAGAGGATCCTCCCCTTGAATCCGCGTCTGGGCTCGGTGTTAAGGGCGAGCCATCATTGTGAATTTTCATATTGCTTCAATCCAGGCCCCTCTGAGAAAAGCAACAAAGACATCCCCAGTTGACTGTTTTTTTAGTCCAGTGTGATCACTGTGCTTTATAGACACGGAAAATGAGAAAAGTCCCAAGGATTGCAGCTTAATTACATTACATAATCGTAAACAAAGAAATTCACCAAACACGAAAAACAGGTACAATTTTCTTGGAGAGGAAGCATGTAAATGACACATTGAAGGTGTGGCAACAATGTCACAAATCCATAGAACCTGGGGTGGCGAGGGTGTCCTGACATACTCTTCATGTACACCATACACGCTCAGTACAAAAAGGACAACCAGGAAGTAAAATCCAAATCCAATATGGCCGCCCTGTTTTGGAAAAGCTGGCTGCACGCATGGAATTCACATGCCGAGTACTCTATACCTGTTGAAAATATTGCTGTCAAAATGGGTGGACTAAATAGAATAAAACTCGAACTTTATGATCCACTTGTCGTTTGATCCTCAAAATGTACCATTTCGTGGGAAAGTGTACCGATTACTAGTCTTTTGTTTCAACTTATTAGCTAATTAGTGCGTTCCAAGATACATCCCATTCAATTCCTTTTGACTTATAGACCCCGCAGGTGCCTTCATTTCCGTCATATATCTTGTACTTTTATGGCATTTTGACATTTTTTATTTACAACGCCTGGCCACGTTTCAAAAATTCACAATGATGGCTCGCCCTTAAACCATGGAGGTATTATTGAGAAGGAGCGAGCACGGCCCTAATCGCTGTGACCACAATACCACGCCCCCATTGTTTGCCATTGTTCCCTTCTATTGTTCGGTTCGCACACTAAGCGCTTTGAAGGCAATCATCCTTTCCGCACTCAAAGTGCAGCGCCATCTATAATACATATCGCATTTCCCCAAACATGTTCCTGCGTTTTTCTCCACCTTCGGAATTAGATAACCGGCCATTTCGAGCGTGACTGAATTTGATTAACTTTCCGCTGTGTTTTAGTGAAAAAAATCATCGAAAAAAGACCAATTTCCAATAAGATATCTACGTTTTAAGGTGAACATGATAATGATAATGAGATTCTTCGCATTTGAAAAGTTTGAATAGGATTGCGTTTTGATAGGGGGCGGTAGTGGAAACCTACAGCGCCGGCAATAGTGCGGCGGTCGAAGGTTGAACCGTTTTATTTATTAATAACCATGTACATTGTTAATAAAATTAGGCGTCAATGACAAGCTGATCATGGTTCGTCCAGAATGCGCCCAGCGGTGTCTTCATTTTAATGACAATAAGGAATAGCCCGCGTATTTTGACCAATTTTTGGCACAAATTACATAATTAACATTATTAATAATTAGAATTTGCAAATTAACTCAACGTCGTGCCCTCAACATGTGTATTCCCCAACATCTGGTGATAAAACGCCAGGTCCCAGTCGCCTTGTTGCCGAGAAATCTATGACGAAAAAGTCAAATGGGGGGTCTCATTGTTTGCTTGCTTAGCTGATTAATGAAAGATGAAAGCACATCGTTTTCAATTCAGATGTGTAGAACAGTAGTAGCAATTTCATAGAAGTACATGAAATCGATGCTACCTTTTTGCTTGAAGAAAATATGAATTGTTTTCAGTCGCCATTTGCAGTGCGCTTCCTTATGGCTACCGCC
>NMRB01002354.1:54489-76526 GCA_002633025.1 Notospermus geniculatus
ACCTTGATCAAATCGGCGAAGTACCTGTTCAAGTATATGTTGACAAAGTTTGATTAAATCTTCCACAGCCAGTCTTCAGCCATGGAAAACTATGTAGCTTTTTCAAAATCACGTAGATTCTCTGACATTGTAGTGCAAATACATGTATTATATTTCTTAAATACGGCCGTACGTTTCATGATGGTTATGTAAAATGTTTTAATACTGTAATCTACGTAGAGCTATTCGTTTTTATAATACACTGTATATACTGTATATAATACAATTTAGTTTCTTATACTTTGTTGTAAACAATCATTTTATTTAGGCCTACTACTCCGTGCGGAACACGGGTTTTGCTAGTTTAGATTTAATTCCAAACTTACGAATTGATGACGTCACAATGACGTCGCGGCTTTACCCAAAGCGCATCATAGCAACGCTACCGCGCGTTGCCGTTGAGGTGTAGCGCTCGTCACTGCTGTTGCACGTCTGGTTGGTTCAGGGTGGAATGATCGTTGCTTCGCAATCCAGGGCCCCGGATTCGAATCCCGTTCGCTGCCTTTTTTCCTTTTTGTCTTTTCTTCTTCTTCTGTCATCTTTTGTATTCTGTTCTTTTTTCGAAAATTTGCTAATTTCTGGAAGTTGACTTCCTATTTATTATTATGCAAACGGTATGCTTTCCAAAATAAAATGTGATTCATTCTTGGCAAAATTATATAGGCTAGGACTAGCCATAATTAGCAGACTTAATCCCATCCAACCATGCGCATTTTGTGATTCAAGTTTGACATCACTCACTAAGACTGCATTCCCCCTGACATGCCTTATCAAACCGGGGCATCAATGAATGTCAGCTGAGCGCCAGGCCCATGGGCCTCTTGTTGTTTGATGCAACGTGTAAAAAGTAGCCTTCAAAAGCGATTGTTTGAAATTGATTTATTATTTCCTTTGTCTATATGTATTTAAATGCATAAAATCTTTTTCCAAACAGCATTGTTAAAACGCACAAAACCTTTTTAAAACAGCATTGTGTTTATTGATTATCAACCCATCACCAATCTAAGCCAGATGATCAATTTCGCGTTCAGAGGAAGCATCAAACGGGGCATTAGAGAAATCTGCAAGTTTCGTGTCGCGGATTTCAATGAGTAGGCTACTCGTGTCGCGGATTTCAATGATTACTCGTAAAGCTGTGTTTCCACGAGGTGTTTAGGATCACAACTTATGCCGCTCGTAGCAGGTGAGACGCAACTGCAGTCATGTCACGCCACATCGCCAACTTATTTGCTCCACGCTGTCGTGGATCAGGCACAAAATTATCCGGATAAGCCAGTCGCCGTCTGTTTTGTGCCTTCGCAAGGTCGACCTGTGTTTCCACGAGGCGTGTGCGGGCGCGGAGGCGGGGGCGGGTGGAAAAAAACGATCCAATGAATTTCCCTTTAGCTGTTTCCGTGATGCGGGTGCTGCTGCGGAGCGGGTGGATGGGCGCGGACGCGATTTTTCGAATCGGTCATGTAGCGATTTTTCCGCGTCCGCCTGCTGCCCGCGTGGTGTTGCGTCATCATTTCCTTTCAATTCCCCTGAATGATGGCGAAATTCATGAGAAATACCCTGGAATTCTCACTGGCTGAAGATCAATTCCCGCGTCTGTGCCCGTTTCGTGGAAACACAACACCCGCATCCGCATCTGCGCCGGTCACCGCCTACGCGTCCGCACACGTCACGGATCGCAAAAGTTGAAAATGGTCAACTTCTGCGCCATCCCGAACATGCCGAAGGACGTAATCCATTCGCAGTCGACCTGATACGAGTAAAGCCTGCCGCACACGGGCAATTTTTCGAGCGATTTTCTAGGTGACCGGCCTTGCGACCACAGCAGTGACTGAACATATTTTTGTTGTTTTTTTTTAGTTTTTGTTTAGTTCTCGTTTGCGACAAATGCTTCATTGGAAGATCAGTCATGTCGCGGATGACATCACTGATCGACCTCAAAGGTAATTATCGCATGCGACGTGGTAGTCGCATCGGTAGTCGCCCCCATTTTAGTCGCCCGTGTGCGCCATGTTTTAGGGCTGGTTTATAGTTGCTCGCGGACCGTGAAGCGCGTGAAACTGATCGCAGGTTTCCAAGGTGTGATATGCACACACATTGAAATTGATCACAGTCGGCGTAAAATCCGGACGGAGTATGAACCAACCCTTAAAGCTGAACTGCATGAACAAAAAGCCCCCATGCGACGAGCAAGAGAATTGCAAACGCCCTGCAAACACCTCAGACGAAGGCTCAGAACATGATAGACCTAACGAGGCCAGGAGGGCGCCACCTTATTTGTCTTCGGGCAACAGAGCTGTCAACATCTCCGGACACCTCCTACACTACTCAAAGAAAAAAAATATAGTCATTTAGACGGGATTCGAACCGATGACCTTCTGATTTGTAATCCACCACTCCCTCTATCCTCTTGGCCAACGAACCCGCTGACAAGGACGTGATTTGAGTTTGTCATTGACGTAGTCCTTCGACTTGCGTAATAATTCTACGAATAAGAGAAAACACAGGAAGCCTACTAACAAGTTCGGTGGCCGAATGGGGAAGACGGTGGAGTAAAGATAACAGGGGGCGGGTTCGATTCCCAGTTGGGTCAAACTTTTTTTCTTTCAGAAAAATAGTTCAGCAGGAGCTCACCAGAGGATGTTCACACCTTGACAGCTCGAAGACAAATAAGGTGGCGCCCCCTGGCCTCGTTGGGTCTATCATGTGCTGAGCCTTCGTTTGAGGTGTTTGCAGGGCGTTAGTATTTCTCTTGCTCATCCCATGGGGGCTTTTCGTTCATGCATTCACCTTTAAGGCCCGTTTCCACTATAGCGGATTCTGCCGCGTCTTGCGGCGAGTGGAGCGGTTTTCACAAGCATTTGTATAATCAATAGGCCATTGTATTGTTATACCATCGAAGGATTATCCAAAGCCCTGTGTAAACCGCACCGCTCACCAGAAACCGCCGCGGAATCCGCTATAGTGGAAACGGCCCTTTAAGGTCTCCGGCCACTTGTGCGTTTTACGCTGCGTGATGCGCTTCGGCCATTATTTGAAGCAAAGCGGCGGAAAATAACAAAAGACATAACGTACCACGCAGCGTAAAACGCACAAGTGGCCTGAGACCTTAAAGGCCCGTTTCCACAGAAGCGGTAGCGTGAGCGTTTTGACGCTTCGCCCATTGTTTGGAAGCAGAGCGGCGGAAAATAACAAAAGATTTGACGCATCACGCAGCGTGAAACGCGTCTGTGGAAACGAGCCTTTAAGCAGGCTTCATTGGCACACGGATTTTGACGATTCAGGTCCGTAAAAAATCGATCAAATGGACTTTTGCGTTGTCGTATCCGGAAAACTAGGGGCAAAGAGACTGAAAACGGACCCGATCCGTGCGCCAGTGAACCCTGCTAGATTTCTTGCGCGCAGATGCCGCCTGTTCCACGATCAGCGCTTACATTTTCGCTTAATTGCGATCTGACCATGCTTTTTTCACCTGGTGCCGACTGTTCCGTCGTAGCAGGTCACACTGCGATTGCCTGCGCTACGACGGAACAGTCGGCATCAGGCGTCGCAATCATGGTCAGGTCACAAAAACGAAAATGTGTACGATCATCGTGGAACAAGCAGCATCAGCGCACAGGGAATCGTAACCGTGTTCAGGTCACCTGCGAATGGATCACGCCGTCGGGATGACACAGAAGTTGAATAGGTTCAACTGTTGCGATTCGTGATCTTTTTGATCAGCGACTGATCCCGATCGTCGTAACTGAGACGCAACTGCAGTCGTGTCACACCATATCAGCGACTGATTTGTTCCACGCGGTCGTAAAGTGACCCAGACGCAAAGTGATCCAGAAAAGTCAGCGTGCGCCTGTTCTGTGCCATCGCAAGGTCGACCTGACATCCGCATTGTTACGACCTGACATCAGTGTTAGCGTTAAACACGGACCCAGAATATTCAAGACGGCGTGAGATCTCTATTCAGTTCTGCCTCAGTACGTACCTGAAATGATTCACATGTTTTTTCGTCGACATCTTCTGCATAATTGGTTAAAAACTGCTCGATTCATAGGAACCCTCAATTTCAATAACCTTTGGGAGGACGTTGGTGCAGTGATAGATCAGCGACTCGCATCCGATAGCATGCTTAGTCGAGTTTCAGCGACGGCACAACTTAAACTGGCCCACAGAGACCAACCGATGTGGTGAACTCCATGATCCTCGAGTTCGCAAGGAAAGGAGCTGCAAAGCTCTGCCCATCTATATTATACGGTGGCACTTAAAGTTCGACCGCTAACTCCTCCGTGGTTTCTAATCGAACTGGCACCATTTTCACAGGGAATGTTGAGAATGACATGGGGGTGGTCCTTAAGTGGGTGCCATTATACTTTTTACCCCTTAGCGAATAAAATGCATGAAGAAACTTCCAATGATTTACAGTGCCCACTAACCTGGTTCTGCTGGCCACCGTTTAGATGGCGCTGCTTGCGCAACGCGATCTAAACGGTGGCTGACGGAACCAGGCTACAAATTAATGCCCACCAATATGTTCTTCAACTATGCAGGGTAATTAGAAAACAGGAACTTAAACACATAAAACTGCTGCCATCTGCTTCCCATAGGCCTAGATTATTGCCCAAGAAGTTGGCCCTCCAAGCATATCACCCCCATACAGACACCCACCAAAATGTCATCCTCTGGCCATTTGGTAAACAGGGCCTTAGAGAATATGTTGCAGAAATACACCTTCCCACATTGACTAATTTTACATAATCTTACATCACCTGGTTAATCTGAGCCACTGACCTAATTACACCTCGCACCCCTCTGGTTATAAGTGAGTCATTCCAATCCTCTACACATTAAGCAATCATGTGTATCAAGGCAAGGGGGAATGCATAATGGTTACGGCCCAAACAGGCTGCAAACTTAGCATTGTAAAATCGTTAATTTTCATCGGATTTGAAAATTTCAAGCAGTTTTTTGATATAACAAAGAATTCTCTGTTCAACTGCATAACTTTCCGGCAAGGCAACAGCCTATTTTCCATTTTGTTATAAATCAGGTAGAGAAGGAAAACAATAGGATTACGCAATATCAACATCTTAGATCTCTTATCTAGACCCCTCTGAAACGCGTTTCAGAGGGGTCAAATTGGTTGTGGAGCCTAAGGGATGTAAATGTAATGGCCACTGCATCCTGTGAATATGTGCTCGCCACGGTACCATGCTAGTTTCTTAAAACATGAAATGTAACTTTTACTTTTATCTTTTGTTGTGTGTTGTATGCTTCTCTTCATTCGAAGTTTCCTCACGGTCAATACCAAGGGAGGGTCCACAAACAACTTCTACCAACCTTCATTTTTTCTTCATGCAGTTGTTGCAGTCGATCGTAAAACCACAAATGTTTTCACGCGACCGTGAAAACGCTTGTGTTTTCACGGTAGACAGTAACATAGATAGTCCAACACGTAGCACTTCAGCGAAATGTATAATATGATATGGAAAGAGGCAGGAGGCCGTATTTCTCCTCACACACCTGTACTTTCTCACCGCAGAAGGACCGATCTGGCCGGAAGTAATGGAAATTCAAACAATGCTGTCATGTTTTATTCTCACGGGATTTTGGGAGGCTGTTGGAAGAATACCAAAAGGTACAGTACCACATGCAACGTAACGTGCGTACCGTCCTCGTACTTTCCGCGGATGTTATGTGGAGCCTTGGAAGGCACGCAGTGAAGCGTACAATGTGCGGAGGTCATGCGGGAAGAGACGCGTAATGCAGGGTTCATTGGCACACGGATTTTGTCCGACTCAGGTCCGTAGAAAATCGATCATAATGACATTTGCGTTGTCGTATCCGCAAAAATGGCGGCAAACGGACTCAAAACGGACCGGATACGTGCGCCAATGAACCTTGCTTTAAGCAAGGTCCATTGGCACACGGATCCGACACGAACCCGATACGTGTCCGACACGGATAGAAAAAAATATCCGTACGGAAAACGGATGTCAGTGGACGGTTTCCGCATCGAGCATTCACTGGCGTGCGTCTTACCGTTCAGCAGGAGGAGGATGCTGTTACCGCACTCTGTGCATACAGCATTGGATCATGACCGGATATTGCAGTTCTATTCACTTTATGCCATAAACGAACCGACTGTAACGAAAAGGCCGTGTGACGAAACAATCAGATACCGTTCAAAACAGAGGTTCACACTGTGAACTTACTATCACCTCGCCCCATGATAATCCCTATCGGCGACCATGTTTGTAATTTTTATTGCATAGTTATGCTGTGGGCGAGTAGGGTCCAGGCATAGTTGTTGGCGCCCCAAGTCCATCAATTTTTCGCTTTCAGTGTGTCCCATTTCAATCCGATAACGGATCCGGTAAACGTACACTTTTCGGAAGGCTTTTTGTGGGACATGTGCGCTTAGCTTTATGGCAGGGTTCATTGGCACACGGATTCTGTCCAACTCATGTCCGTAAAAAATCGATTATATTGACTTCTGCCTTGTCGTATCCGCAAAAATAAGAGCAAAAGGACTGAAAACGGACCGGATCCGTGTGCCAATGAACCTTGCGTCAAGCAGGGTTCATTGGCACACGGATCTGACCGTTTTCAGTCCGTTTGCCCCTAGTTTTCGGGATACGACAACGCAAAAGTCTATTTTTACGGACGTCAATGGGACAGGATCCGCGTGCCAATGAACCTTGCTTAACCTACCGTATGATACGCAATGAATTGCGGAACGTACGCGGATAAAGTAGGCCAGTTGTGCTCCGTACCCTTAAGCTAAGCGCACATGTCCGACAAAAAGCCTTCCGAAATGTGTACGTTTATCGGATCCGTTCACCGGATCCACTTTAACGCACGGCAACACCGCGCACATGTATGCGTTAAAACTCGCAGCACCGACGGATGTCAGTCTTTCCTTCACTGGGAAAATCGAAGGGTTATCCCAAAGTTACGTCATTATAAAGGAATTCCTTCCGAACACTTGACGGCAACAGTTATTTTTGACGGATGAATGGAACATGTTCCAATCGTCCGATACCGCATGCGTAATTTAATTCGTTCCGGCTGATAACTANACGAGTTGAACAATAGGTGTCACTACGGCCCAATCCAATGCATATAGCGGACCCATTCATTCTTGACTGAGCACCAATCAAGAGAAGTTTCTTTTGTATTGGTCCGCTAGAACTTTGCTGCCATCTTTTGGCAATACGCGCGGCTGACTCCTCCTATTAACTATGAATGGGTGTGCTGGGCATTGAAGTGGGCCGTAGGTGACACCTATTGGTCAACTGACTGACCGCTCCTATTAGACTTGTCTCGCCATGCCGTTAACAGCGAGCGTCATTTCTTCTATTCGGAGCCAAAAGTCAATTGAATCTGATCTGCTTCATATTGACAACATTTTAAGTGACAGGAAATTAGAAACTAGCAAATTGTTTAGTGCAAACATTTCGAGCATGTCGTCACTGGCAAAATAACCAACGTTTTATATTACGACTAATAATCATACGTGCTTTACCTCGTTTTCAAATGGTTATAATATTGATCATGTCAATTTATTCAGATAAATTTTTAAAAAACGGTTTTCGAAGCACAATACCTACATGTACAATGAATCAGGACATATCGTGTAATCGTATCTAAACGGTCACTTCATTAACTTGGTAAATCTCGCCCACATCTCGCCTCTTCAAAACTTTTAAGCCTCTTTTTTGGTAGGACTCTATCTTGTGTCAGATTTTTCCGTCAGGGCCGAATTAAGCCATCGCACTATTGGTCCTGGTCAGTACGGAGGCCATCTCAAGCTACTCGTGTTCCTCACTTAGATGGGCCTGGTCTTTTAATTGCCGTTGCATAGGCATAAGGAAAACAAGGCACCATGCTTATTAATCCCACACGGACCAGGACTTGCTGCTTGCTCAGCGGACGTGATAACCACTAGGCTGTCTGTTATTCAGGGCTGCAGTTGAGTGTCGATATTTTAATTTGTAGCCAAATAAGAAATTGAAATCTAAGATTTGATTCCAATTGAAAATTCAACGGCAGATGGCCTGTTAGCTGGGACACTGGTTTCTAACATTTTAAAATGAACCATCGGGAAAGTAATTGGATGGGCAAGGAACTGACAGTTCTATTGTCTTTTGTCTTTCAACATATATATTGCTCATCATCGTCTCTCTCTGTTTTCGTCGTGACAAAACTTCAATTTCGCCTGAGTGCCCCGAGGAACGAATGCTTTTAACATCTGTAGGTATCGTCTATATTCGTCGTTGTCTCTTTTTCAAGACGCCGAGTTACTGAAATGAAAATATTGAAAAGAGGACGGAACGCCGTCGGAATGTATGCCACAAAGGACTGGTCGCTTCTGTTGTCTTTGTGAGTCATCCAGTACGCTTGTTTGTCCATTTTAATAATGAAACTCGAAGCAAATATTCTTAAAACTATCCTTTGCTTCGATTATGTTCGTGAGTTTGGAAGTATTCGACTGTGAACTGACATTCGTCTTTGTATTGATGTCGCATTTGATTTGTGGACGATTTCAAGCTTGAACATGTTTAAAAAGGTGGGCGTACGGTGTGACATATGCATGCGACAGCGGCCTGCCCCATTTTTGTTGATATTTATTTATTATTTATTTACAGTACGAATCACAGTTGACATCCCAACGGAGAGAAATTAGCAAAGCAAAATGTCATTCGAGGATTTTTACTCGGTCAATTTGCTATAGGTTCATGGAAAGTAAACCAAGTTACCCTATAGGTAACTGCGACATGGATTATTTACCACTGACACATGTCCACATTTCCAAGCTTGGCGCTTTGCCCATGTTGAAGTTATGGTGAATCCTACTTTACCTTCTGCGTTCAGCCAGCGTTGCTGGAGACAGATTTGCTCGACTCCAATACGCAACGCTAACATTTGCTTGGTATCAATTTCTATAATTTACCAAAATGGCACCTTTCCTATAGCAACGACTTGACAGAGTGAAGGAGACGTTATCCTTAATTGATTCTAACCTTGTTTTACGAGGTGAACGACCAAGAAGACTTTATCTTTCCTCATCTCTGGGCCGACGGGTTTGTACTCGTCTGTTGTTTGACATGTCTTTGACATGAGGTTGTCAGCAGACCGTTTATTCATTCGGTAAGCCGGGAATGTTAAATATTTTTACTTGAGATCAGAGACCTTATTCACAAAGCTCCCGCAACGCGGATTTTTGAAACACGGCAGGCTCGCCGTGCTTTCGAAATTCCTGTGTTTACGTTAGTTCTTAGCACGGCTACAGATGGCGTAGCCATGAAGTGGCGTCGTTTTCGCGCCTCCAGCAATGTGTGCCAATAATAATGACAGAAGAGCCAGTGCTTGCAGCGCACCTGTCGGCGGGTTACTAACTACAATGAAGTAGTGTGACCTCTCGCCGGGATTTTCGTACACACGGGTCTAGAAAAACACGGGTATCTTCAGCAGGTGTAACTGTAGCTATATCTTATAAAGGATAGTGTAAGTTCGTCATAAACTTCACAGGCAAAGTGAATTATTTTGGGAAAAGGTAAAGGCAACGCGAAAACGGAATATAATTCGATCTAGCCTTTTACACCACGTCGAGGTATTTGTTCGGCGGCTGTCTCATCCAAAAGCAGCAGAGACAATTTAAAGGCATTATTTGGGGTTCGGGGAACATAACTACCTTAAAACATCTGCCCTTTTAGTCGCAGACATCAAAACACAGGAAAATTACCACATAATGGTCTTATTTTTCCACTCATGGTACCAAGCACCAAAAAACGCTTTGACGTCAATTTCACAGACAACCGCATAAAATGCTGTACTAATTTCGTTCATTACTCTTAAGTAAATTGTACAAAGACAGTGTTGTCATACGCTGCTTCGAGGCGGTGCTTTCCTGCGACGTCTAATTGCACGCATTGTGCAAAGAATGGGAAAGTACACGGCCGTTTCTAGGGGCAGTGTTTCCTGGTGTTATTATGATATTCATAAACAAATGCTTTTACTTCAAGTTTTGTAATGCTTTAGAAGATGAGACCAAACCTAGTAGGCCTAATATTATTTCTCAAAATTGAAAAAAATATGTGACTTCCTAGTTTTGCCTTAACATTCCAGTATATTGAATTTTCAACATTAATAGAGTGATTTTCCACTCTTTTATTATCCGGGCAACTGATATCAAACCAGAAATTCCTGTTTGACGGTATTGTGTATCATGACCTTCCGCTAACTGTCTGACCACACTATCATGCTATCCGGTCAGTCTTATCATTTCACCATTCTGAGCCTCGGCGACGGACGAACAGAATCAGACCTAATTGATTTCAGACGAAAGGAATCATTTTTGACGCTCTGTTATCCGTATTGAAATCGTCCCCGGTTTATGGGCTAAAGTACTGCCGCCAGAACGCTCATGATATTTCGTTGACTGAATTAGATTTTTCCATCAGCGCCCAAGCCACAGCATTATTGGCCCTGAGTGCGGAAGACGCTGAAGCTCCTCATGTTCCTCACTTGATGGGGTCTTTTACATGCCCTGGCATTGGCACAAGGTACAAGGAACCGCGGCTACTGTCCCATGCGACGGACTGAAGAGCCAGTAATGCACCCTGCCGCCTGCAAGGGGATATGATAACCAGTCGTGTATGAAGGCTCCTCAACTGACTGGATATTATTACCACACACCAGCTCGTCTACACCCCTGTCAGCCGTGCACGATTCTGACATTACCAATAACGACATGTTGACAGGAAGAGTGAATCTCCAGTTAATCATCAATTTATTACTATGATATCTCAGTGGAATACAATAAACAGTAATTGAGACTTCCAATTTAACCCCTTAGATTCGCATTCAAAAGATAAATGTCGACGAACTTTTTTGACTATTATAACTGATAAGTCTCAGTGGAATACAATAAGCTGTCATTGGGACCACATGTACATTTTATTCCGTTCTATCATAGGGTCGTATTAAAAAACTATATGCCATTTGAGTTCTCCAGAAATAGGGCTCCTGGAGGGACTAGGGCTGAATGTGACGTCAGCTGATAATTACAGAGAATATCAGGCTACAAACCTTTGACCTTGAACTTCAATTTTTACCCCTTCTCATGATAGCTTACAAAGCGCTTGAAAATTGTAGCAGAAACAACGTTGATTCGTTTTCCCGGTCGTACTCCGGGCCCCTCCCTCCTCCGTTGAGAAAATCTGAAACCGAAACTTAAAGGACCACGATATTGCCACTTTTTGTCGACAGCCGGCGCCACCGGCGGGGATTGCATCATTCTCCAATACCGTACATTCGCCTTTCGCCCCAGTGTTGGAGAATGTATGATTAAAATACGATGAATACGTGGATACTCTAGGAACGAGAGTTACATGTACTCTACATGGGGCGAGGTTGAAAAGCGGTAGTTTAACAACATTGTCGATAGAGGTCTCCCTTAAAGCGGGTATGTTTAGCGCAGGCTAGGGAAGGAACACAGTGCCTCTTTAAGCAGTGCATCACTTCAAACAGGTACAATAACAGGTAGACCATGGCCCGTATTCTAGAACGTTCCTTAACGTTAAGGTCGACCTTAAGTCTATTGTAAAACCATCGAGAACAATAGATTTAAGGTGGACCTTAATGTTAAGGAACGTTCTAGAATACGGCCCATTATCACGATCTATATCCGAATAAGGCGGTATTAAAATATCACCTTCTGGTCAAACACCGAATGTCATCGCTATTCCACGATCGGGTCATCATCGCTAATGACATTATCACCGCGTATCGCGGCCTGGCTTTCTTGAGGAGCAACACCAGCCTGAAGAGAATAATAATTAGAGGATTGCTGTAGCGATACGGTCGACCAGGACGGTCGGTGAATAGTAAAGAACATCACTGGAAGCGCCGTGGTGCTATGGTAAAGTCACCCGGGAGACTTGCGTGTATAAAGAGTGGGCAAAAAACGCACAAGCATACTTCACCACCCAGAGCCCAAAAGTACTGATAACAATGGATGGGGAATCTTACTAGAAGAAAGAAGTGGATGAAAGTGTGGCTGGTGTGCACTATGGATATACAAAGAACCACGACCCCCCATGCTAGCATGAATTATCGATACGAAACATTTACCTACAATGTGACCAACACATATCGCATTACACTGTCTCCTGGGCTGAGGCACAGGATGTCTCCTGGGCTGAGGCAGGGGATGTCTCCTGGGCTGAGGCAGGGGATGTCTCCTGGGCTGAGGCAGGGGATGCAAGCCTCGTTCCACTGGTCTACCACAGATGGCGTTGTGAACACCAGTCAGCGCCTTCTTCGATGGCCAGAGGAACCAGACTTGCAAA
This sequence comes from Notospermus geniculatus, assembly GCA_002633025.1. Lineage (NCBI taxonomy): Eukaryota > Metazoa > Nemertea > Pilidiophora > Heteronemertea > Lineidae > Notospermus > Notospermus geniculatus. Next base: position 66,873 of record NMRB01002354.1, read on the forward strand.
ATATTTCTAAAAAGTGCAGTCTTCGATCATGTGATTCAATATGACCAATCAGAACGCGTCTTCAAAAATAAACTCGGTTTTTTTCTCAAAAAACCAAGCCGATGAAATGATGCAAGTTTCTTTATTCGAGATATGTTTTGACCCCAAATGATTTGAATATCATTAATAGTCAACAGATTATGTGAAAGGAAAGGGGAGAAAAATCCCTCACAGATTTGAACAAGGTTTGATGATGTTGATGGTGAGAATGCCAGCTCACCAACAGCTTATGACCAGGACCGCGCGGACTAAAAATGTCTGCAGTTTTCATGACTTCTCATATAACACACACATTTGCAACTTTTCATCCCTTAGCCATGATTTGTGAAGGCTTTCTCAATCAGTTGAAAAGGTCGATGTCCTGATCTGTCATACATCGCCTATAATAAGGTCAGTGTTGTGTAAACATGGTAGCGGAGCGGTCAAGCTGGGAGACTATGATTAAGATAAACAAATGTGAATCCGACTACCGCCGAGCTTTGAGGGATCGTTGTCCTCTGTAATATTGGTCACTGCAAGATAGGATTGAGAGATAGCCATCGCGTCTACCTGGGGACGGTAACCTGTTCTTGGTGGCCAAAGCTCCATTGATCCGTGGATTAGGGTCTCAATAGTGGGTCGAATTTCTGATGAGAAGGTCACAATGGGGGTTACTTTCGACCCGAGTTCTAATGCAATCTGGTTGTATTAGGTCAACTTGGTCTTCAGCCTTTGATATCATCGTCACTTCCATCACCAGAAATTTCAATTTCAGTTTAAAGCCACTCTTTATTCAATTCCGAAACTGCTTACGTTAGCCGACGTTAGTGTAGTCGTCTAGAATGTCCTCTATCTGAATACATTAGAGCTCTGTCTGCAGTTTTTTTCAATCTGTGCTGAAAACTAGATCTTTATTCTTTGAATTACGTATCAGGCAAACATTTTGGGGACCTTTAAGGCCCGTTTCCACATGAGCGTTTTTACGCTTCGCCCATTGTTTGGAAGCAGAGCGGCGGAAAATAACAAAAGATTTGAAGCATCACGCAGCGTGAAACGCTCATGTGGAAACGGGCCTTTACAGATGCCTTCTCCGCTGGTCTGACAAGACAACCAGAATACATTCCCAGTAGTCTGCTCTGGTCTGAGCACTCTACACAATGAGAAATCACATAGGAATCTACGTGACTTTTCAGTTCGCTTCCTCGGACGTCGACCAGACGAAAGGTCACACAATGTCTCGTGGTGACTTCCAGCCGGCTAATGATCGTATCAATTTAATGTCATCGGGATAAATGGAGCCAACTCTACGAGTCTGGCTGCAAAAATTTGTCGTGAAATTCTAGAAATCATTCGGATGTTGGTTAAATTTGCAGTCATCGCGTGCAGTACGAGAAAGGCATTTTATTTCAATCGTACTCATCAATGGTTTCGTTTTACAGCTTTACATAAGTCGATACAATGTGTAGCAATGTCAATAGACACCTCCGATAGGAGCTGTCAGTTGGCCGATAGGTGTCACTACGGCCTAATGGGGACTATAGCCCACTGCCTCAATAGGTGTCACTAGTGGTTAAAACTACATGCAGTAGCAATAATATCTTTTTTTCGTAGTAGGGTACGAGTTTGATTCTAGTTTGTGGGCCTTCTTGCTGAATATGATAGAATCAAAAAGGCTTTGTCAGAACTCGGTTACCAAGTCCCTTTGAATGATGATGACTTCAAAGTATTTTGAATGGCAACGTGCTCAACAATACTGGAAATCATTTCTGCCTCGTTGGCTTGTTCATGATTAACTGATTTCATCTCGTAAGCGCCATATGTTACCACTTTCATTGCGCCAGCATACTTACTTATATTAAAAGCTTTTATCTACCCACGCTGAACCAATCAGGGAGAATTCAGATGAATTAAATTGTGTTAAAGGGACCATGGTAACAAGTCATTCCTTCCCGAAGCAAAGGGACTATAACTGCATCAGAAAGATGGTTAGATATTAAATGGTACATCATCTGAAAAATCACGCCGGTGTGATTGGAATCAAGGTCCCCAGGAATCAATGTCCGCTCTTGTTGTTCGAAAAGGGACTTGGATGTATGCTGGGTGTGTTTCAAAATAGGTCAAACAAGAAAATGGGGCAAAATTTAACTTTGAAATGATCACAGAGATTTGTGCCATTGATTTTCCAAAAATCAAATATAGTATTTGATAATATAGACCTTTAACTATTAGTTTCTCCATCTGGGATGTACAGTACAGTGTACACTCATTTGAAGGAGGGTATCAAAAAATATTGAGCTTACCAGCAAAATCTATCGTTCCGTCCGACACCAAAACTACTTTCTGCTGTCAGACTTTAAAGGGTTAATACATTAATTAGTTTGCAGTGCCATAATTTAGAGCTCCATGATACATGTAGGCCTACCTAGATCTGACATGAATATTGTAGAGTTTCAAGAAACAGCCTTTCACCAGTAGACAAAAGAATGGTGAAAATTTTCTGGTGTTGGATGGAACACTTTTTGAAACGCACCCAGCAGCCTCCTCAGGTAAAGTGGAGGGCTAGCATGATGCTACCGAAATCGTTTGTATAGTGTAATATATACATTGTAGACATGAAAATCGTATTCTGGATTTGTTCGTTTTTATGGTTCTACAAATGTACCTCGCTACCAAAACTTTGGCTCGTATTCTAGAAAGCCTCCTTTACTCTAAGGTCCACTTTAAGCTTTTGTATTCTGCCCTGCAAACAATAGATAAAGGTAAACCTTAGAGATAAGGAAGCTTCTAGAATACGGGCCATTAAAACAGCCTTTTTACAAATACAGGTCGTCGTCTTAAGTTCGTTCGTTCGTTCTTAAGTTCGACTTTGACTTGGTCCCCTTTAAGAATTGAAGTTGGAATTGACAGCAATAGAATATGCCTCATTAGTTCGAGTCGCACCAAGTATGTGCCTCTTGACGAGATAATGGCATACTCAATATGTTAGATCACCACTTCAATCCTTTCATCGATGAGTCCCTTTTGTTCAGCGCTCACTCAATTAGCTCGGCAAACATCCGTTCAGCGATATATAAACCCTGGGAGACGCAGTCTGGATCATACGAAAATCAGCTGTTCATCACGACTCAAGTTTTGTTTGTAAGACTATCCCGAAGGATCTCCTAAACCGGTGAGTGTTGTCGTGTTTGCCTATTTCCAATTGCCTTTAAATCATGTACATGTACATGTAGATGAAATATTGTTAAATACCGTAAAAGCTCGACGGTATGGTCAGTCTTCCTTGTACTACAAGTATGCACCCTGCGCTCCCATCACAGTGCTGCAAGGATCGTTCCAACTTGGTAATGGTTATGCTTAGTGCAGTTTTGCAAGCATTACGCTAAAAAGAAATACATTAGGTCCTGGAAATAAAGTCCGACTTCGTATTTCGTACTTCGTGTTTCGTCAGATTTGCGAAACTCAATTTCCATGGTGTAATGTATTTCAGGAGATGGTTGGTACCACAAATATCGCCTGCTGCAAGAGCGCCTTTCAGCGCACGACGTTAGAGTTACATGTACGCTGTATATTAGACTTTGAAATTTATCTGTCATTTCCACTTCGTAGATACGAAGAGGAAATTTAATAATTCACGATGCACCATAACTCTCTCGTCTTACATGATATGCTAAAAGACGCACTGGCAGCAGGGACATTTGTGGTACCAACCATCTCCAGAAATACATTAGGTCCCGGAAATGAAGTTGAATCTCGTATTTCGTACTTCGTGTTTCGTCAGATTTGCAAACCCTTTGTGGATTTCAAATCTTACCCTCTTTCAATAGGTAGGAGGGTCTAATTGACATGTGTCACTCAATGGTGATATCACCGATGGTAAGAAATTGACGATTCCGTTTTTCTCTTCCAGTCGAAATGAAGGTGACAACAGTCGTCGTTCTTGTTGCTGCTCTCTTTGTGATTGGTGCATTGATTCCGGGTAAGCAGCCAATGACGGCTCTCTGACGTCGACTCTGTTGCAGGTGGAGTCGATGGACATCAGTTGGAGTGTTGGCTGAGCACATAAAGACCAGGTTTGACCAGGGACCGGGGTGACAGGCGCCGACGTTTCCATTGCGCTGCTCTGACAGCTACATGTACGAACAATGAAAAGCGGAGAAATAAGTTGCGCGCAAGAAGCAGTGAGCTTATTTATGTCATTGGAAATGTCCCCACATGGGCAATTTTTTTATCTTTCCGTTGTAAAATTGCTTCCAATCATCAAGAAAACTTGTGACCCGCCGCCCCCCCCCCCCCAGCAAAANTCTCTGCAAGTTGACAATTAGTGGAGAGCAATGATAGCTTGCGACAAGTGCCTTCTTTTGAGCTGGGGGCTTAACAGGATGAACTGTCTACTACATGTAATTTACTGATTCGGTGGGTAGTCATTCCAATTAGTCATATCAATCATATCTGCGTCACCCCATTTCTAATTTACAACACCATTTTTTCAGAAACCGATGCACATTGCCACGGTGTCTGCGACCACCATCACTGCCCGCATCACTGTGAACACGGCCATGACTGTTGCTGTAACGCACACGGCGACTGCCACTGCGTCCACCATGGCGAATGTCATCACTAGGACCCCGCCCTGTTGCTTTGAACACCAGCGGACAATAAAAAGTGCATCCATAATGAGGAGGAAGACATCAAATACTATTAGTTAAGATGTACCGATTGTCTATGAAAAAATATACGCTTGCCTGACTCAGTCTTCTGTCATTATTCAATGCTTTTTTCCTCCTTTCTTGCGTTTATCGTGACTGGTCAGAAGTTTCGATGGCCCTATGAAAGGTTTTTTCGGTGGTTAATGTCCTAACCCCTCGCAAGAGCCATCTTCAGCGTTATTACATAGGCCTAATTGTCGGCCTACCTGATGGGCCGTATGCACCAAACGAATATTATCTTGAACTCAGGTTGAGCCACAACTTTTCAATTGTATTGTTCAGGTTTGCCAGGGCATGATGTGACAGTGGAAAAGTTGTCGTGGCTCAACCTGAGTTCGAGATAATCTTCGTTTGGTGCATACGGCCCATAAGAGAGCAAGGGGATTTCTGGCTCGAGTTGTCTACTTCTTTGTTGTTGAGCAGAAAAACTCTTTTTGACCGAATCCGAACAACACCCCACTCACTGAAGGAGACATCTCCGATGGACAAGAAAAAGGCCTCCGTGAGACATCCTGAAATTGTGCTGACAAAGATTATACGGGAGAATTAACACATTAACCAGATTTTATATTGCATTTTCGGTACAAAAATAACGTTGTCGTTAACGTTTACGTTTATCGTTTGATTTCTAAACCTCCCTAAAACGCGCCAGGAAACAAACGAATAAATGCCCGGAAGGAATAGGGTAGGCCCAATGAGAAATCCTAAGAATAGCCGATAGTCAAGGAATATGAGTCAGGAGGGATCCTGAAAATAAACCGATAGGCGAGGAACAGGCCCCAGAAGACATCGTAAGAATTTCCCTATTAGTCAAGAAATAGGTCTCAGGAGACGGAGAATTGTCGGACAGGCAAGTGCTATGCCATTAGAACCCCAGTGAACCATAGGAGCAATTTTACCCTCTAAAGGCTTTGAATGTGATCGCACTCATGACTTAAAACACTCCACCAAATGCTGCCTGGAAGTATTTTTTGGGATCGATGATAGACTGGGGTTAAATTGTTAAAGCCTCACAGTATTGAATTTTGCGGTATTTTCAAAGTGTTAGGAGACTGCAGGTAGAGGTCTCATAGACTCGTGAAGGTCCCCAAAATGATTGCATGATACGTACTTCAAAAAAATCAATGCTTAGATTTCAGCACGGCATCGAAAAAGCAGCAGGCAGAGCTCTAATGTATCCACATAGAACATAGTACATTTTACACTACACTAACGTCGGAGGACGTAAGTGCGGCTTCAAGTCGGATGATAACCGCTACCATTGTTGATATGAGACATGTCAGACTATAAACCCAAACTTTAACTTTTAACTTTATATTGCTTCCGCTTTGCAGTAGACTTGTCTGTTCTTTCCAAGCTGCGCCCTGTCGCCGTCAGGCTTGTTCACTCATCGACTTGTTGGTATGCGTGATGGTGAAAGTTTGTGTGCCAGGCGACGGAACGATTCTCATCTCGGTAAATGGCTATCCTCTTTGAAATGCCTCGCAATCAACGCCCATCATTGTTGGGGAGATTAACGATACTTGTGCCTCAAAGGAAAACATTCAGTTCTTGCTCTAAACTATCGTGTAGCGGAACATGAAAGGCTGTAAATTCGGGCAAGAGAAAAATTGTCCGAAATTTTTCTGTTGTTTGAGTCGCCACAGGTATTAGTCCGCTCCCTGACAAGCAGAGCAAGATGACGTCATTTCTCATGTGAAGAAAAAGCCATTCAATAGGGACCATAGCGCATGCGTCAATAGGTGTCACTAGTGGCTAATACTATTATAATGAAAGTGACATCTCGGTCCTGATCAATCTCCCCCACAAAAGGTGTCCATTGTGTAGGACCTGGTTGCGGTATGTTGCCCTCATGATCTCCATTGCGACTACCACCGAAGCTATTTTCGAGAAAATCTCTGAAAGTCTCAGTATTTTCTGCAGTCGCCATTAGCACTTATATGAATCAAATGATAAATAAAAAGGCAATTTCCAGAATGTTGGCGAATTTTCGACGCCAACCAGGGTCTTCTTCAGGCTGGAACTTTACAATCCGAAACTCTAGAAAAGACTGAGCTGAAACCCAAAAAATTCGCAAACATTCTGGAAATTGCCTTTTTATTTATCATATATTGTGTGTCAATTTTTGTGCTTGCCTTCTCTTTGCATCTATGAATCAAATAATGAAGGATTTTACCCATTACTAGTATTCCTATGGGTTTTGGCTGGCTTTCCGAGCCTGCTGGTTGTGAGGAAGGTCGACTTTACACTCGTCACTGCACGTCACAAGAAATGAGACCTCGAACTACATATAAGTATCTTACCCTTGTCAACTTTTGTGACCGAGAGCCTGATAGCCCAGAGGTTATCACGCCCGATAACCAAGCGGCAGGTCTCGGGTTAGAATCCAGTCCGTGCCACGTGGGATGTCATCCCTGGCTCTTCAAGTCCGTCGCATGGGACAGTAAGCTGTGGTGCCTTGTATCTTTGCCTTTGCACGGGCAATAAGACCCCATCCATGTGAGAATATGAGTAGCTTGAGATGGCCTCTTCCAGGTCCTCTACCAGGACCAATATTGCTATGGCTTCGGCCCTGATGGAAACATACAAATACAATACAATATGGCGGAAGATTTGACGCCAAGAATGTGATAACGCGAAGACGGTTTCAACAATCCATCCCTGAAGGCAAATTCGGAAAAAAGTAGGATACATGTACTTTTTCCGTGAGTTGAACCAATTCAACTATTTTGATAACTTTCCTCCGGCACTTTCCCAGTGACGTCAGTCAATCTCGTTTATATTGACGTCAATGAGTGAAACACAATGATTAAGAAGAAAAAGGCAAATGCCGATTAACAAAGACGGGGTACTTTGACGTGTAGTTGATTGCTCCCTGGTCCTGGAGCTGACCCGATTTAACATCATTCTTGTCGGGGAATTCAGTCTGTCAGAAAAATCGACTCTTGTGGCACGGGAAGAAATTCTTGGTATTATCCTGCAGCAGTGCTGGCACTATGATGGTCCATTTTTATGGGAATAAGGACAAGGTTCAAGAAGAACTTATGGGCTAATCTTCACATTGGTTTGTCATTTTGAGCTGATAAGATACCGTGAATTAGGTCTTTGATGTGGAGGCTGAATGAGACAGGATTCAGGGGGTTTTCATTAGGGCTGCTACAGCGGTAATTACCTCTTACTGGTCTGCTACGGTCGTGGACACACATAAATGGCGTAGCAAACCCATCTTGTCCAAACAAGGCCATCAACTGCGTCTTTAGCCTTGTCCCAATCATGTCATCTTTTCGGTTAACTCATAAATTATAAATGAAGCTGACCCCTACTTGATTCCGCCTTCGAGCCAATCAGAACTCGTGAAACAAATCGCCGTTCGGCACTTTCTCTTCTCTTCCCGCACATATTTGTAACACGGATTTTGATTGGCACGTCGATTAGCCTTCGCACACCGATGATTGGCTGGGGCTCTGAGCTCCTCAGAAGTGGGAAATGTAATGGATTCAAACCAGGCTAGATGGGCGTCAGGCCAGATAGACTGGTGAGAATCAGATAAGCACACACCATGATTTCACGTCGAGGACATCAACTCGCAGGGGTCATCGCATACGCACTGTTCAAATACGTATCTCACTTGATTTTGGGAATCGTGTCTTTGGCGCGTCTCGCAGACATCATGATTCGCAGAGATGATCACTAGTGAATTTTTGGTTCACATTTTATTAATGACTTTCACACCTGTTTTGCCCGATTCACTCTTCGATCGCGCGGTTATTCACATTAGCATAACCAGGTTCTTTGCACTCACGCACGAAACTTTCAGTTTGAGATTGAAGATTGGAAACCGATAAAATCGGATAACCTTCGAATCTGCTTAAAATCTACTTAATCTACGACACTTTAAAAAATACAGAAATTTGAAATTTGAAATGGTGAATTTTGCGGTCAGCGAAATTATTTCTCTGTATCACCTTTTATGACACGACTAATTCCCTATAAGCCCAGGAAGCCTCTTTAACGGGAATAACGACGGGTTGCAGTCTGTCGTATTCATGTTTTCGTCTTTAGGCGTCACTCAATTCCCCATTAGATATCCACGGACAAAAAAATTGACCAGCGGGTTGTCACTTCGACCGTAAGAAACTTGTTTATAAATGGCAATTGACTTGGCGAGGTTCGCCTCGACGATGCCGGTGTAGAAACACTCCTCCGATTAAAAGTTCACTGTAGCAGAATGTTACATGTTTGTCCACAGTAACAATTGGTATTTCTTTCAACCCAAACTATGCCTGATTAAATCAGATGTAAGTATAATAAACTCTGCAAGGCGTCGCGTAGCAAACTAATAAACATACAAGCCATCTCACCATAAACATATTGGAAGTCCATAAATTGAAATTCCGGTCGAATTTAAATATCATGTAAGTCTGTCCCCATTGGCAAAACTCGTGGTTAGTTACGAAGTATTGGGACACGCCTTCAGGCGACAGCAATTATCTGTCAGGTTTGTCGTGCGACAGTTTGCTATATAAAAGCAAAGGATGTTTCAAATTACTTAGACGATATATGCCAGACAATAGGGGGAGGTAGTTTATAAAAATTCCAACGATTTGAACACGTTTTCATTCTTGGAGAATTCCCTATTTGCTATTTTTTCTAGGGTTGCTATAGAGGCTTTGCATATGACGTCACAAGCCGCCATGCTGGAGTACACATGCTGCAGAGGCGCAGCGCAATGAGCAGATTTAAGCCAAAATCTTCGGAAAAGGACCCTTCTATAGACCTTTCCAACAGAGATGGTGGAGTACTATAGTTCTCCCACACGACGTAACCATTGTCCGAGCATGACATAACCAGGGCCGTATTTAACTTTTTGGTCCGGGGGGGGCAGGAGCCTCTCAGGGGGGCAGGAGACCTCTTTTTGCCGTTTTTTGCC